>WURS02404887.1:0-17023 GCA_011762765.2 Rhinocypha anisoptera
CTAAAATCCGATTTCAATAAATTTTATTGATGTCGGCTAGATTTTGGTATCAATCGACTCCCAAAGATGCCTAGAATTACGTGGTGAAGGAATTTTGGATGTGCTTTTAAACTATCAATATACCTTCGTTGAGTGAGAGTACACACATTTTCTTCTCGTTTGCAATATATTTTTTGTGGTATCTTTCCATCGCGTGAACTAATCCTCTTCTTTTTATTTTCTATTATTTTCCTTCATCTTCATTTTGGTGGTTATCTTCTATAAATAGATGAGACAGTAACGTGAGAAATACTAGAGAGCTAAAGAACTTTGTTGAGGAAGATCAAGAGATACAACGGAGGGAGATTTGAATTTTTGTTGTTGTTTACATCTCCTTTCCGAGTATCAATTAAATTTTTTAAATGTAAGTTTTAAAAAAATTATTTTTTTAATTTTTATTTTTGCAAAATTTACACGCTACGTTATATGAGCTCAAAAGCTTAAAGTTTCAAAATGACAAATTCTTTGAGCTTGAATTTTTATTAGAATCTAAACTGGTTTTTGCCTTTCTTCCAACAGACTCGAATATCTCAGAATCGAAACCACTTAAAGAACTCAGAAATGAGTAACTTGACCAGCTTACGTCGTGGTCTCCTGAAACAAGTTCAAATCCTTCAAAGGTGTCAACACTACTCAAGGTTATCGAGTCATCTGGTAACAACGGTTCAACAATCCACATTGTCTTCATCATCATCTAAAATAAGGTTTGCATCTGAAAGGTTGAATCATACACTTATCAAGAACAATTTTGATTTCTCTCTCTCTCTCTCATTCTCTCTCTCACAAACACATAGCTTGAAAGTTGATCAAGTTTCGAGGATGATGCAATCGCAAAGGCATCAATCCTCGTCAGCAGAGGTCAAAATCACAGGTCACGAGGTGATCATTGATGACCAGACCATCCACTACGAACAGTCGGGCCACGGACAGCACGTTGTCCTCTTGATGCCAGGTGCTATCGGGACCGGAAAATCAGACTTTCTCCCCCAGCTCACTGGGTTGAATGGTGAGGAGTTTACTCTGATTGCGTGGGATCCACCCGGCTATGGCAAGAGTCGTCCGCCGGATCGCGATTTCACCGACTTCTACCAACGAGATGCCTCGATGGCCATCAAATTGATGAAGGTGAGTTCTAGGTTCAATCGAATATTAGCTTTCAGTTTTTAGTCTGAATGATTAAGGTTTCATTTCAAAAAACATTTGTTCGACATTTGAATTCACTTTTAATTATTTTCTAAGTATACATTAAACCCTCTAACTTACTCGTTGTTGCAAAGGAAAAATAGAAATCATTAATCGAATTCCATTTATACTTTTTATTTTGCTTTTGCAATAACGCGTAAGTTTGAGGGTTTACTGTATGTATTTAATTATAATCAAGTTTATTTTGGTTTTATCAAATGTGGCTATTTTTTTGTTTATACTATAATTTCAAACATAAATTTTTATTTACTTTGATTAAAAAATTGAATTGATATATAATACGTTTAAGTTAAACTTTAACTCACAGTGTGACTTTATCTTGTGTTATATGAATTGCATTTTTGTTTGGTGTAGTTTAATCTACACTGTTAAAAATACTGTCTGGTTATAACCTGACACTGAGCACGTTTCTGGTTATAATCTTAGAATTTCAAATATACCAGCTTTTAAGATGACAATTTAAGAAAAGTTGGCTTATAATTCTACTAATAAGCGTTGATTTTCCAAAATGTCTGCTTATAAACTTGCATTTTAAAATTGAAAGTCTATTACAAAGACTTGTCGACTTATAACCAGAAACGTGCTTAATGTTGGGTTATAAGCAGACTGTATTTTTAACAGTGTATAGTTTTTGTGTGTTTGATTATTGTTCATCTTTGAATTCGATGACCTTTTGCTTATTTAATATTATATATAATATATATGTATACTAGCAATAATAATAATTTGTTTATCATATATGATTTGTGTTGACAGAAACTTGGGTACACTCGATACTCGGTGCTCGGGTGGAGTGACGGTGGCATCACGGGGATGAAGTTGGCCGCCAGCGAGCCATCCTCGGTGCAGAAGTTGATCATCTGGGGCTCGAATGCCTATGTGAACGAGGAGGACCGGGAGTTGTTGCGCAAGGTGAGCAATGCTCGAACCAACTGGTCACCCGCCTTTCGCAACACTTTCATCGAGATCTACGGCGAGGAGTACTTCTACCGTCTTTGGGATCGTCTCGTTGCCAACTACATGACACTGGATGACATCTGCAAGGCGGATTTGCCCAAGATCGAGTGTCCTGTGTTGATTCTTCACGGTGACCTCGATCCGATGCTCTCCTCGGAACATCCGGTCTATCTGGTGAACCATCTACCAAATGCGACTCTCTACCGCTTTCCCAAGGGCAAGCATAACATTCATCAGAGATACGCTGAGGAGTTCAACAAACTGGTCGAGGATTTTCTCACTACCAAGTAAAGAAAGAGAGAATAGAAAAAAGAAAGTCGTCGCACATAATGTCATCTAGATTTTAATTAGGAAGCGTTTTATGCATTTTTATAATTTTTATTATTATTGTTGTTTTAATTATCGTGTTTTATCAAATTTTATTTTACCCATATGTATTGTTTTTGATTTTAGATAATAAGTACAACATAAGTTTACTTCGATACGCCGAAGAGTTCAACAAACTGGTCGAGGATTTTCTCACCACTAAGTAAAAAAAAGAGAGAATAGAAAAGAGTGAATAGAAAAAAGAAAGTCGTCGCACACAATGTCATCTAGATTTTAATTAGATTTATGTTTTTATAATTTTTATTATTATTATTGTTGTTTTAATCATCGTGTTTTATCAAATTTTATTTTATCTTTATATTGTTTTTATTTGATTTTATAAGTACAACATAAGTTTACTTGTTAGTGAGATACTATAAAAGATATACAAAGTAAAAAAATATATTGAGTGAATCTTGTTTGTTTGAGATTTTATCAAACCACCTTAGTCTTTTTTCGGTAGAATAAAATCTGTTTTTAGATGAATTTAAAGATTGTATTCATTTAAATTTCAAAACTAGAGTATGTGGCAAGTTAACATTTAAACACATTTAACAATAAGAATTCGCGAAAGTAAAATTGCTCACGAATGAAAACCGAATTGAGAATTCGCAAAATTACGAATTTCTAATTACAAAATTCGCGAATTTAGAAATACTGCAACAATTTTGCGCATTTAATTTAAAGTAAAATTGCAAACTTTAAATTTTTAATAAATCAAATTTTTTTAATATTTACAAATTCGCGATTTTGCCAAATTCTAAATTCGTAAAATCATGAATTTAAAATTATTATGCATTAAATTTGTGAATTTTAAATTCGCGAAATCACGAATTTAATATGAATTTGCAATTTTATTTTATACTTACAGGATATTTTATAAATTTCATATTATAACTCAGTTTAAATTGGTTTTGAACGTAAATATCAACTTTTATTATTCTTCACATAAAGTTAACGGTAATTAAACGGTTAATTAACCGTAACATTAAAAAGTTATTTTTTCCTGTAACAGTAATTTTTGAGTTGTATTGTTCTAGACTCTATAGAGAACCATAATGTGTCGAATTGGAAGCTTTTCAGAGTGTAGTTGCGGCATCGATCACAAGATTGATACCGTTGAGAAAGGAAGCCCTGGGTGTGAGGAGGTAAAGCACAGCTGTGGCTACTTGTTCCGTGCGAAGAAGTCGTTGACCACTCTTCTCCACCTGCTGTACGTATTGATCCATCATCGATTGGTTCACCTCGAGACCGTTCACCATCTGAGCTCGTGAAGCCATTGTCGTTATGTGACTAGTATTTGATAATGATGTGCATAAAAAATCGAATAGAATCTACTCAAATCAATCAACTTACTTGATGCTATTGACGCGAATCTTTTTTGGACCCAGTTCCAGAGAGATGCACTTGACAAACATATCCATTGCGCTACGAGCCATGGATCGGGTCACCTGATTTGGATTCTTTGGGGTTTTCAGCAAGTTTAAAATTTAAAATTGTTAAAATGTTGATTTGAAAAATTGAGTACAGAGAACTATCAATCGAGTACATTGCAATGAAATATTTCATATATTTCGCGAAATACAACCAAGGGAAGTCTTTTGCCGATTTTCTTCTCATTCATATCTCGAGTCATGATAAATACCTCCCGCTGATTGGTTAATTTGAAACTGAGCATGCGCATTAGTAACTGGTCGAGAGAAAAATCGAAAAAATTTCTTTTTCTGAATGCAACATATAAATTGAGTTTTTTAAATTTTTATTCGTTTATTGAAGAGATTAAATTTGTTCAAATCTATTCATTTAACGATATAGTCTTATTTTTACTTGGCTCGTGTATGTTACAGTATGAAAAAAACAAAAAACAAGTTTGTAGTAAGCATTGGCCTAAAAGTGTGACACGCCATCAATATGTTTTCAATGGAACTAACCCTCAATGTTGTCACACCTTCAATCTCTAATTAAAAATGAATTTTTTACAAAAGAGCCGGCACTAAAGCGCCGTCTGCCTCTTGTAAAAAAACGGCGGCAAAGCCGCCGAGGTGAAACACAAGTAATCATAATTTGAATAGTTATGCAAAAAATTCGATTCAAATCGAGTGAGAATTTAAAAAGTTCGAATTCCGAATCAAATTGAGTGAGAATTCGAAGTATTATGCACGAAATTCGAATTATAACACAGAAAGTTTGATTCGAATTGGTGATGAATTCAAGTCACAACAGTGAAAGTTAAATTCGAATCGGTAATGAATTCGAATCACAACAGAGAAAGTTAGATTCGAATCGGTTAAGCACAGTAGAAGTAGCGTAACTGTTACAGTGCAAAATGTCGTGAAACGAAAAATTTGTCTGAAAACGACGACGACGACGACCAAAGTCGATCACGCATTAATATAGAGTAGACTTACCGGTTTAATAGCGGCCACTGTAGAGAGATTAATAATGCTACCTTGACTCCGTTCGAGATGGGGCACAACCACTCGGGTTAGATTGACAAAAGCCAGCAGTTCGGATTCCAAATTGCGATCCAACTGCGACACGATGCTCGAATCGGTGATGGAGTCAGTGGGCGATGCCGGTGAAGACGACCCCGCAAAGACCAGTGCATCGATACGTCCAAACGTATCTGCCACAGTGTTCACAATCGACTCGCATCCTTTGGAATCGGTTCCCGATTCTAGTGTGAGTACCAGGGCTTTCTGAACGCGTTGCCACTTGTTGTTGCGAAACTGCCATTTATTGCCGTGCTGTGCTACTTGGTCACAACTCTTGGCCAGTTGTTCCAAGCGTGCTAAAGTGGCAGGTCGATCCACAAGCACCAGCTGAGCACCTTGGCGAGAGAGAAGCTGAGCACTGGAGCCTGCCACATCACTCGAAGCACCGGCAAGAATCACAATCTGGTCACTCAGATCACTGTTGCTCAGCTGACGGTAATACTGTGCCTCCAACTGGGCGAGGTTTATGGTAAGAAACCCGCCGGAAGAGGAAATCGAGTACCCAGGACGAGCCGACATCGGATCGGGATAATAATGATGTGACTTGCAGTCTAGCTCAAGAACAAATAAACTCAGACGCTTGACAACACACGCTCCAAGCTGGACACTTGTTTCCCACTTGTCTTCATCAAGATAAAACCACTGGTCTACTACCAATGATGAATGGTAGTGATGTTTCAAGGTTGACCCACTGCACTGCAACTCGGTGCGTTTATCGATTTACTATATTCGTATATATGATGAAGGCTTTCACTCTTTCAACTCGTACTTACTTTCACTATTTCATTTTATCGATCTTAGTTGACTTGCAATGACACAATTCAAACAGAGACGATTTGGTTTGGTAAGAGTTTCGGCTTTTAAGAAGAAGAGGTCATCTCTTTTTCTCTCAATATCTCTCTCACCAATTTATATTTTATATTTTTCTCTCAATTGTGGTTAACAATTTTAACAAAAAAAATGAAAAGAGAACATCAAAAAGAAACTTTTTTTACTTTTTGAAGATTGGTGGGAATCAATTTGGAATTAGAGATAACCGGAAATGCGACTAATAGGAAATAAAACGAAAATGAATAAAATGGGGAAATGTTTTTTTAATTTATCAATAAATAATTTTTTTACTTATTTGTGTATAGTTTAAAATTCATTTCAAAAAACCAATTTTAATTGTTTTTATAAATTAAATTTCAGTTTATAAACCTCTATTTCAAAGAGATGATGTCAGAAAGAAATTGCACACTAGATGGCGCGCTTTTCACTTGGTTTTTTCGTGCAGTGACTCGAGCCGAGTAACAAAAGTCAGGCTCAACATTGTTGAATCAACAAAAGTGACAACATTCGACTCAAACTGATCTATCTCAATTTCAATTCTTCTATTTGCGCCCCCACCTTCCCCCTCATGTTTACGTAATTAAAGTACGATCCCTTCGTTGCAGTATGGAGCATCACACCAACGACCTTTCTCGTTGGCCTGCATTCCAACATGTCGATCCCGTATTTTTCGCCTCTGTCGAGCGATTCTTCTCATTTGATGATAAAATTGTATGGGTTTGGACCACCGACGATCAGTGCTACCTACTACATGATACCATAATATCCAACTTGGTTTTCGGTGTCTCTGACCATTCTCCCAATTCAACCGATCTCGTATATCAAGTAAAGAAGGTGAATGAGCTGTGTGGACAAGGAGTGGTGCTGATGGCTGCCGGAACCGATCATATGATGGCACTCACTACCGACGGACGTCTTTTCGGGTGGGTCTAGGGACAAAAACGAGTTGAAATTTTCGACTCTTACGGGTTCGGGTTTGGGCCGCGGGTTTCGAAAATTTAAAATTAAACCGATTCCAAAGTTTATCAGTAAAAGATAAGCCTTATATAGCTAATTGAATGAGCGGGACACATACGTCCCGATAGCGCTTTCGGGAGAGAAAGGGTTAAACTTTAAATGCAAGTTTATACAGAGCAATAAGTACATACAGTATTGTACAATATTGCACTGTCACACTTCATTAAACCAATAACCAAACTTCTTTTTCTGTCCCACAACAACCTAACCTCTTTGAGAGAGAGGGAGGGGTTAGGTTATTGTGGGACAGAAAGAGAGCTTAGGTTATTGTGAAAAATATGTGTAAAATAAAATATTTTTGAAACGGGTAAATCGGGTTGTACTTGTTGGGTTGATTTCGGGTTGAACGGATTATTTTTAGGGTTTTTAATTTTCGGAACGGGTTGGGTTTCGGGTTTAAAATATTAACAATTTTTCTCCCTAGATGGGGCAATAACTGCAAAGGACAAGTTGGTGTCTTTGTCAAAGGCCAACTTGAGGTACGAGTTCCCGTGGTAGTCAAGACTGACGTTCGCTTGGTCCGGTGTGGTAAAAACATCACCGCTGTGCTCGACACTCGAGGCAAGGTGTGGTGCTGGGGCGATTTTCGCCATCAATTAACCCAACCGATTCAGCTCAAAGACCAAGTGATTGATTTTCAGTGTGATTTAGACTTCATCATTGCTCTTACCGTCTCAGGCGAATGTTACGTCCTGACCGCTATTTCCTGGAAAGAGTACAGAGAACCGGTACGATTTGTGGTACCAGACAACCAATTGATTTTTGGCCTTTCTGCGTATGCTTTTTTCACTACTACTGATCATCGAGTTTATCAATGTAGGTAACGCTTATTAAGTTAAGATTTTTACACTTATGATTCGAAGAGTTATGAAAGAAATTCGAATCGAATTAGAATAAAATTCAAGTCATAACACAGAAAGTTAGATTCGAATCAGTTAAGAATTTGAATCACTGTTGCAACAGTGAAAATTCGATTCGAATCACAATGTCACAAAGTTGGATTCGAATCGGTTAAGCACAGTGGAAGTGGCGTATCTCTCACCATACAAAAAACGAAAACCGCGACTATATTATTCATTAATATTTTTTAACTGATTCATTTTGTTGCAGTAAGCAGTATCAGCCGTCTAAGTTTGGAGGAGTTCTTGCTGCCGGTGTCGATTGAGTCGACGATTTCAATGCCAGGTTTTCCAGTGTGGCGCACTCGAAAGGGGCAGTTTTTATTGGCAAAATCCAATGGTTACACAGAATTCCTGGTCAGTTCTATCTCTTCCCTCACCGATCTTTGTGCTGCTTATGACCTTGATCAATTGTACACTACTCCTGGTCTCACCACAATCACCGCACTTGCTCGCTCTCGTTTGGGAGATAACTTCTACAAGCTGTACACTTCAATAGTTAGCCAAAATTGGTTTTTAAGTGAAAATTTGTTTGAGAAAACGCGATTCACATCCAAGTTAGCCAACCAACTGATTGGGATAGCTTCCGCCGACTACGGATTTTGGGAGCACACCATCTTCAGCTACGTTCACTACTTGGTTCGAGGCACATTTGTGGATGAGGCGGAGCTGGCTTGGTCACTCTTCACATTGGGCTATCTTGTAGAAGATGTACAACTAATCGAGCGAATGGCTAATCTCATAGCGCGTGACATTGTTCATTATCTCACTAACCACGCCGATCAACTTGCCATACATCTTGCAAGAAGCATCATAGAAGCTTTCAATGAAGATGCTTTTGACTACTTGGTCACTTCTCCCATGAGAAAACTGATCTATTGTACTCACCTCGATCCTAATCCACAAGCTTGTTTAATTCGACGGATTCTTCAACATGGCTTTCGAGTCCTTAAATATGAGCTATCATGTTACACCGATGTGAAGTTTGCCAACTGGCTTTTCCAATTTAACGAGCTTCAAGGAAAATACATTGATGAAGAGTTTTTTGAAGGTGAACGTGAAGAACAATTTCGTAACAATATCTCATTTTAATGCAAATTTAAATACGTTAAACAAGTAGTATTCAAAGATTAAGTGAAATTAAGATTGTTTTAAAAATAAATACAAAAGTGAATTGTTGTGAATATTCCGTGAATTCTCATACTTACGAATTTAGCCATTTAGTTCTTGGTTTGGTTGGCTGAGCTGAAAACTTTTCATATGTTCTATAACAACACACAATGACTTTTGCGTGAGTATGAGGGAAAATTGTATATTTTATGATTGAATATCCCTAGCTAATTAGTAATTACTATTTTTTAAAATGTGTGGCTCCATCTAGTGGTTTATGTGAAAAACAGTAACTACATGCTCTTCATCACCAACTTGTCATCATTACGTCATCCCATGGTTAAGTAAATCTCTCTCATACTTTACTAAGCTATTTATTCAATTTATTAGAGTATATAAGTGTGAGTGTTTACCGTTATCATTACACACTAACGATTATTATAGGTGTTACAGCAGCTTGTCATTAACAAATTAATTTTGTCTTCCTAGTCAAGCTTCTCTCTCTCTCTCTCTCTTAGTCATTTTATATTAAACTAGTTGAACATGAGTGTACATTATCACCTTCAAACACAACCACACTAAAGTTCATTACACCGAAGTGTGCATTATACATCGATATATTGACAACACTACTCGCCTTCTTCAATCGTCTATTTAATAAGAAAAATAAACGCAGAAGATATGCGCTTCATCTTGATCACTAGCATCTGGCACCATGACCACCGAATCTGCACCATCTTCGGAATTGAAATTATCCTTGCCGGCCATGTTTGATGACATGGTCCGAGCTCAATCTTCTTTGGATCATCAGCAAAATGCCGGTATGCGTTTTATGCAAAACATTACATTTATTTTCTTCAGTTGCTTAGTTGAAAGAAGTTGATTAAAAATTGGAAGTTCAATTTTACTTATTCTCTTTAAGTGATACTTTTTGTCACAAAATCACAATTATCTTTTTTTGGCATATGTATGTTTGAATTCTAAATGTTGACATTGCAATTGAAGTTTTTTTATTGAGATTCAGATTCAAATTATAGCAAAACATGGCTAATTTGTTTCCCATTCTCTATCCTTCTTTGCCATAGATGACAAAGTTTGGCTCAACTTCTTGGCGCAGACCGAGAAAAATTGGCTCCGTTGGAAGATGGATCGCCAGAAGTTGGCGAGCCAAGAGCTCAAAATTGGTGAACTGAGCCAGGAGGTAGAAAAGTTGAAAGTGGAATTGCAACGCATCCGACAAGCGTTTGCATTCGAGGTGAAACAAAAAGAGGAAATGAAACGCAAGTATGAAAAAGATCACAATGTGGTCGAGTCACTTCGCAATCTTCTTTCGCGAGTGACGGAAAGCGACACCGACTCGAGTTCGTTGCCAAGTCGAATCGAATCTATGCTCGAGGAAGCAAACAAGACTCCGGCTAAGCAAAAAGGTAGTTGGACTTGTAATTAATCACTCTTAAAATTAATGAATTTTTTACTACATTGAACAAATGTGAATCGTTTGAAACCGATTCCAACATTTTCCAACCATAATGCATTATGTTTTGGTTAAGTTATAATTTTTTTACAAAAGGAAGACGGCATAAAGCCGCCAAGGTCAAACTCGAGTTAATTCGAAGGATTATGCAAAAAAATTGAATCAAATCGAGCGAAAATTGGAAAAGTTCGAATTCCGAATCAAATTGACAGAGAATTTGAAGGTTTATTCACAAAATTCGAACCGAAGTGGAATAAAATTCGAATTATAACACAGAAAATTAGATTCGAATTGGTTAAGGATTTGAATCACCACTGTGAAAGTTAGATTCGAATCGGTTAAGCACAGTGGAAGTAGCTTAACTGTTACAATGCAAAATGGCCGAGTGGCAGAATCTGAAATTGTTTAAGTATAGAATAGGGCATAGAAAACCACCAAATTTTGTATTTGCTATTAATATAACAGGAGATATATCAATAAATTAATAATAATATTGATAGGTCGCTTCAGTGGTGACTCGCTTGGAGACCAGTCTGATGAGCTTCTGTTTGACACCTCGGAGGACTCGATTGATGAACTCGATGAGCGAGTTCGGCGGATTGTGTCCGAAGCCGTTTCACCACCCAAGAAGATGAAGTGCTCCACCATTGAGGAGGAGAGTACCGTGCAAGAGAGTCATTCATCAGCCTCAGTCATCAACACGGCCTTTGTTGCCATCAATGCCTTTGAACCCGAGAAGAAGGAGACTAAGGTGAAAGATGATCAACCTTTGAAAGATGAGGTGAGCAATTCTTTTGTCAACTTATCTTTTTTCTCTTATTCACTTTCGGTAGTTTGTATATGAGAGATGTATGATTTGGATTTTTTCAATGCAAAATTATAATCCGACTAACTACCTACAGAACGATTTTTATATTATAATTATAATTATAGTCACATTATCGATTATCATCTAGATTTTATTCCAGGGTTAGTTTAAATATTTTTGTTTTTTTTATTCCTTGTTTTATCAAATCAAACATATCTGACTGGTCCTTATCTCAACCTGGTCTTAGTTTTCTATGTTCAATGTTCTATCATTTTTCGTTTTCTGTCATTCTTTTGTACTGTGAGAGTTACGCTACTTCCCCTGTGCTTAACCGATTCGAATCTAACTTTCACTTAAATTTCATTTAACTTGTATTTAAATTCATCACCGATTCCAATCTAACTTTCGCTGTTGTGATTCGAATTCATTACCGATTCGATTCGAATTTTTTTGCATAACTCTTCGAATTGTGCTAACTCCAGTTTGACCACGGTGGCTTTGCCGCCGTTTTTACAAGAGGCAGCACTGGCTCTCGTAAAAATTCTGTTAAAGTTTTTGTGCTAATTTGTACTATGAATGTTTTACTGATGTTGTTTTATGATTAATTAATAATTATGTCTATATGATCTTGAAGCCATTGAAGCCTGTTGCACCAAAACCGTCGACTTCGTCGTGTTCACTGGGCTCCTCCACCAGACCACCCGTGACATTGCCCAACCGATACTACTCACGCACCTCGCTCCACCGAAACATGGAGTTGGAACCGTCGAGGCTCGACACTCGATCGCACACGTTTCACCCGAAGAAGGCCTTCTCCCGGGCGACCTGTGTGCCGTGCAACAAGGTGATCTCCTTCTGCACCACCTACCTGGTTTGTGTCGACTGTCGCGGTGTGACTCACCAGGCGTGCAAGGACAAACTTCCCCGGCCGTGCATTCCGCACGTCTCGAGCAGTGCCGTGTACAAGATGAGCTCGCTGAAACCGTCGAGTTCGAGCAATATCTTGATGATTCATCACTTTATTCAAGATGGACATAGGCCTTGTGTGCCTGCCATTTTGATTCACTGTTGCAATGAGATTGATCGCCGAATTGAGGCTGTTCTCAAGGGTCAACTCAGTGATAGCAAAAACTCGTCATCTCTATCCGGTATCTACCGTCTCTCGGGTACCGATCGTGTCGTCCGAGAGTGGCGTTCCAAGATTCTTGAAGCGAAGAAAGGCATTCCCAACTTGGCCTCCCTCAATGATGTTAATGTGATTTGTGGCGTGGTGAAGCTGTTCTTACGCGATCTCTATGAGCCACTCGTTACCACCGTGCTTTGGGTTGACTTTGTTCGGGCTGCAGGTAAGTTGTCAATTTGGGTTTAGTTTGGAAATTATTAATAAAAAATAAAGAATTACTACTTCTAATTATCAAATCGCGCTTTTATGCTAGTTTTAATTTGAGATTAGTCTTAATTTTGGTTTAGTTAAAACTTTTCTTGTATATTATTAATGAATAATGTAGTTTTCTACTTCTACTATGCTTCACTGCTGTGATTCGAATTCATTACTGATTCGAATCTAACTTTCACTGTTGTGATTCGAATTTTATTCAGATTTGATTCGAATTTTTTGCATAACTCTTGAGTTCTTATTCAATTTGATTCAAATTCGAATTTTTTAATTCTTACCCGATTTGATTCTATTTTTTGCCTAGTTTTGATAACTCGAGTTTGCTCTTGGCAGCTTTGCATATTTGAGTTGAGAAAATTTTTTGTTGTTGTTTTTGTATAGACCACGTGGAGGAGAATGCACTCAAGCTGCAGTCAATGGATCCAAAGAACGACTCCAACTATTCGATCGGACTAGATGCAAACAACAACAATGAGGAGTATCTCTACTCGATTAGAGTGCTCAAACGAGTCATTCTCCAGTTGCCACCCGCCAACAAGGACACCATGGCCTTTCTCTTTGTCCACTTTGGTCACGTGATCGAGTCACATTCTGTGACAAAGATGGATGCAAAGAGTTTGTCTCGGATTTTTGGTCCTATCTTGGTGGGTGTCGACCGACCGCGACTACTCTCTGTCAATACTACTTCGAAAGAGACCGAGCAGCAAAACATGGTAATGAGTTCATTGTTTCGTTTGGAATCTAACTTTTGGAATGGCGTGCTGCACGATTCACAATTTGACCCTTTCAAAGGTATACTTATAGGTTTGGTTCTATATAGACCCAGTAATTTTAATTGAGTTTATTTACTATTTACTGGAAAATAATTCAGTTGCGGTTTAAGAAATTTTTAGATGTTTATGTCTATCTATTTATCTATAGTCTATATTAATGCATGATTTCTCTCTTTCTCACTCTCTCTCTCTCTCACTATCTCTCACTCTCTCTTTCTCTCTAGAATAGGGTATAGAAAAACACCAAATAGACTTTGGTCGTCGTCGTTTTAGGTCAAATTTTTCGTTTCACGACATTTTAGTACTGTAACAGTTACGTTACTTCTACTGTGCTTAACCGATTCGAATCTAACTTTCACTGTTGTAATTCGAATTCTTAACCGATTCGAATCTAACTTTCACTGTTGTGATTCGAATTCTTAACTAATTCGAATCTAACTTTCAGTGTTAATATTTGAATTTTATTCTGATTCTATTCAAAGTAGTCCCTCAATTTTGTACAAAAAATATTCTATACACGAGGTGAAACATAACTTATTTAAGCAAACCTCATGCGAGAATCTTATTTTAGATAGGGCTTTCACTAAAACCCAAACAAAAATTGGAAGAAAAACGGCATTTTGGGACCAATTATGAAGTTGTTTTCGTAAATAAGTGCAAATTTTACGGTTTTTGTGTTATGATGAGAGCCCTATTTTAGACTATTAGGCTACTTGTTTTGTTGATATTAAAATTCAATACTGTATCCCATTGTTTAGTGCCAAGTGAAACCTCTCCAGCACCCGAGATGTCACAAACGTCATCATCGCAAACCAAGACCAAATCGTTCGGTGGCCACACCCCCTCGAAGAGTCCCGCAACGGAAGCGGCCGCTAGCTCGGCGGAAGCAGCACTACAAGGCGTTGAAGAGAGTCAGGAGAATGCGGCCGCTACCGAGAGTGCAATGGCTCCGCCAGAGGAGGTGACACAGGAAAAACCGGAAATCGTTTCCGAGTGTTGCTGCACCATTCTCTAACTCTCACTGAAAGAGAGAGATAGAGACGGGTAAATAGAGAAAGCCACAACTAGTAAAGTTTGTCTAAACCATATATACAAATTGCTTTCAATTAATCTTGTAATCTTGTAATTAAGCTTGTCTTGTATAAAGATTAATCTTGTATTACACGCTGTGTACGTTTAGCAAAAGTTCGTTCCCTAACTAATTTTTTGTTATAATATGAATTATAATTATAATTAAATGCGCAATAGTTGCCATTTGAAATTGTAGAATTATAGAAGCACTACAATGTGCTGTGTATTTTTCATTATCATCTTGTGATCTAATTTTTTAATTATGAGTTAATCATCATTATCATCTTAATCAACATGTCCACGAATATGTCATCATAATTTTTATATGTATAATTATAATTATACTCATAAACTCATATACTGAGGAAGCAATTCAATGGTTGCGAAGATGATGATCATGTATTGGGCAATCCTCACGTGCGCATGGTTCAATTGAGGTGGGAGAGAAAGAGAGAGAGAGAGAGAGAGAGAGAGAGCGGAACAGAGAGAAAGAGAGAGAAAGCGAAAGAGAGAGAGAGAGAGAGAGAGAGCAAAACAGAAAGAGAGAGAGAGAGAGAGAGGAAGAGAGAGTAAGAAAGAGAGAGAGCGAATGAAAGAGAGAGAGAGAGCAAAACAGAGAGAGAGAGAGAGAGAGAGAGAGAGAGAGAGAGAGAGAAAGTAAGAAAGAGAGAGCGAAAGAGAGAGAGAGAGAGAGTGAGTGAAAGAAAGAGAGAGAGAGAGCAAAACAGAGAGAGAGTGAGTGAGTGAGAGAGAGAGAGAGAGAGATAGGAAAAATCTCATGCTAATGAGATTAGTCTGATGACACTGGCCATTCCCAGTGCACAGTAGCAACGGTGCACGATGGACTCTGGTGATAACCTCTAAGACGGAAAACGAACGCCACCCATGAGACAATAAGATAAGGACAATTTGAAACAGTGCCCGAAATGCTCTCATATCACTCACAGAAAGTGTTTCTATGTTCATTGAAAATAAGTTGAAAATCATGATTAAAAATCAACTCGATTCTTCAGTGATATTTTCAGTTAAAACTGAAAATTTAATTTTTTCCAGTTCATACTGAAACTATTTCTAGGAGTGTAGACTATCCTTAAAAATTTAAATAAAAAGTTTCTTCTAGTTACTCTCTAGATACATAAAAGCTTCATAATGGGTTTGTAAAAGTAAATTAGAGCTTCAGATTGCCCCTAGATGACGCCACAGTTTACGGAATTAAACATACAGGCAACACTCAAGAAATGTTCTCTACCTTTGGCAGTACAAAGTGGCCTTTTTTCGGAATATGGCCAGAGGTAACGCGTGCGTTTGCTCTATGGCGATTTATAATAGAGGTCTTTTCTTGAACGGGTCGATTGTTGAGTGTTGCCTGTATGCTTATTGAGACCTTTCATTTGAATTCAGAACCTTTTTGAGTAGTTTAATTATAATTATTCAGAATTAGAATTGTTAAAAATTTGAAGACAGAATTCAACTTGAAAATCTTTGTTTGCACATTGTGAATTTAGAATTTAAACTTTTTTTGAAAATCAAACTAATCCCTTTATAGTGTAGTTCAATATAATCAGTTTGGTTCTTTGGGTTGAACATTTTTGTGGAAAAATTAGGTTAATAACCGGGAGTTTGACGTGCAACATATATGTATTTATTGCAACAAATATACATATATTTCATCACTAAATTTATGATCATTATCACATCACGAGAGTACCTACAACAAGCACAAAAAAATTGTTACTCCTTTCCAACCTCCTGTACCCATGAACTACTGTTCTACTTTTTTCTTTTGTTTATTTCACTCACTCACTCTCTCTCTCTCTCTCTCTCTCTCTAATTTAACATTTAAACTAAAAATTAACAGTTTTAAACGATTTCCTGTATAATCTCTTCATCTTAATTGAGTCAATTATATATCTAGATCATCTCATTCCACTTGAGCCTTGACTTTCAACTTTGTTGTGTATCTACCAAAGTGGGAGTTGTGAATTTGTATAATATAAAAAGAAGATTAAGTGAAAGTAGATAAATAGATAGATAGAGAAAGAGAGAAACGACTTTTTTTCCAGGTGTGCATATCCAAAACGTGTTTATATATCTTTTTTTGGTAATATTTTTTAAATAAATACATTTGAATATATAGATAAAACCATTGAAGATCATTGCCCTTTATCTCTCTCTCTCTCTTACTTTTACTCTCTCTCACTTTTTCTCTCTCACTCTCATTTTCACTCTCACTCACTCTCTCTCTCTCTCTCTCTCTCTCTCTCATTCTCTCTCTCACTCTCTCTCTGTTTTTGTGATTGTGATGTCACAGTGGCGATTTGTAATACTGGAAATGCGTGTAACATCATCATCATCATCAGCATCATCAAATCGTGGTTAATGTCAGGCAAAGAGGGAGAGAGAGAGAGAGAAGGTCGTACTAATATGAGGATGAACTAGTTCTCATCTCATCTCATCTCTCTCTCTCTCTCTCTCTCTCTCTCTCTCTCTCTCTCTCTCTCTCTCTCTCTCTCTCTCTCTCCCTCTGTCTGGATAGAGTTTTGTGACCGTTGATCCGTGAGCGCGCACCCGGGGGGGGGTGAGA
>WURS02405106.1:0-17020 GCA_011762765.2 Rhinocypha anisoptera
CCTTATTCCATGGTCCCCCCCTTCCCACCCTTACTGTACCTTTGTCAGGGTCATATGTACAGTAAAAGTGCTCACAATTTCTCATGTTACCTTGAAAATGACAGTTTTACTGTAGACCACTGTAAACCATGGTTGGACATAGATGCAAATGTCGAATGACAGTAATAGGAATTTTCATTTATAAGTAGAGACTGGCTCCACATGGCTGGAATCATTTGCATTTTTCCTCACTAACACCTGAGTACAAAAAAAATATCTGTATATAATTATTATTTCACAAATGAAATGATTGATGGAAATCTGTTAACAAATAATTATGACTTAATGAGTGATTAGTAATTCTTCTTCAGTTAGTTGTTGCTTGCACAACTTTTTGCCATTGTCATCATAGTTCAATACTATTGTTATCATCCCTTAAAGCATAAAAAACTCCATAAATGGAAAAAAATTACTTCTTTTGGAATATGACTTTTTATAAAACGATTTTTTTTTATTTTATACATTTTCATTTGTACATCTACTATTTTTCCACAGACACATTCTTGACACCCCCGTGACAGAGAAGGACTTCATGGTCCAACTACAGCTGCTAAGTGAGAAAATTAACTTTGTAAAAACACAAAGTTTTCGAGGTAATTATTGTGTTTTATAACCAAAACACTCAGATGAGTAATTTAATGTAAAAACAGCTTAATTGATCCCCACTCCACTAATACCCTTATTCCATCTACTAATACCCGTATTTATGTACAAAAACTAATAACATTTATATATATTTGACAACTATTAGTAATTAAAATATGTCTGACCTCAGTGTACTATAAAGAACCTGTAAGTAGAAAACCACAGCCAGTCCACAGACAAAGAAGAATGCTTATGTGTATAAATAAAATAATAATAGGTATATTTAGCTAGCAGCTGTTCTTTGTACAGCTCTCTTGTACAGTTCTAATAGAAAATGATTCATAGCTCTTACAAGAGTAATGACATGGCGTATAAAAATGTGTGAAATATAATTTAAAGGAAAACATATATGTTTTCCTTCCTATGCATAAATCATATATATGATTTAGACATTTGACAAAATCAAGCTATTGAAGTTTTAAGTAAGAAAACTTTTTCTATTATCAAATATTATTATCGTTTAAATATTTTATAAGTTTTCTTTGGTATGTTGTTAGTCTCTTACTATTCCTTAAATTTAAATGAAAAGGATTATAAAGTTATCCCTTTGAAAGTAATGATTTAGTATGGATTAATAATATATTAATAGCTTATTTATTCACCTAAAGAATAGTTTATAGTTGCATGAAATATGCTGCATTAAAGCATTTGACAGTACATATAGAGAATGTTCTCATTATTGCTTCACTATCAAATCAGCAAACCTACTTTCTATTTCAATTAGATTATTATTTATAAATGTATTTTATTTAAATTATGATGTAATTGAACAAATTCCTCAAGTAGAAGATCACTTTTAATCCCTTTAACCTTTTTAAATACCATGGAACAAGAATTCTAAAGTGAATATTAATATAATTTTTAATAAAAAGAAAAAGTTACTAAGTAGTTAATTTCAAGTACAGTGGAACCTCTCTTAACGATTATAATTCGTTCCCAAATCTTACTCGTAATGTGAAACACTCGTTAAGCGAAACAATTTTTTCCATAGGAATCAATGATAAATAGGATAATGTGTTCCATTCCGAAAAAATACTAAAAAAGTTTATAATAATGTAATTTATTATTTATAATACATCCTTTTTTACTAGAAAGTTGTCTAGAGAGATTTGTTTCTGCCTATGCTTCAAAATTTTGCGAAAATGAGACAGCATTATCGTTAAATAAATTTGCAGCGTGCATAGCTACTGCCTTATTAGGGTGATGCTTCTCAACATATGATGTAACAGTTTCCCATGCTTTTAGCATCTCCCTTATTTTGCAGGAAGGTTGTTACTCTGCTGATTCTGTTATCTCCTCCTCCCCTTACGAAATACTCTCCACAAATTCTTGCTGTGACACAGAATTCAGGTCCATAAGCTCTTCGGTGGTCAGTTCCTGGCTATGCTCTTCCACTAGCTCATCAATGTCATTGCTATCCACCTCTAGCCCCATAATCTTGGCCAGAGACACAATCTCATCAACTACCGGCTCTGCAGGCACTTGCTCCAACTCCTCGGAGTTGTGTTTGACTACGATGTCCGGCCATAACTTCTTCCATGCAGAAATAAGGGTTCTCTTGGTGACCCCCTCCCAAGGCATCTTGAGGCAGGCAACGATGTGAAAATGGTCTTTCCAAAACTCTCTGAGAGTGAGATTGGTTCCTTCAGTTACCTCAAAACAACGCTTGAAGAGAGTTTTAGTGTAGAGCTTTTTAAAATTAGATATGACCTGCTAATCAATGGGCTGCTGTAAAGGAATGGTGTTAGGAGGCTGGAACTGGATCTTGATGAATTTAAATTCTTCAAGGAGGTCATCTTCTGGGCCTGGAGGATGTGCAGGATATTTGTCCATAACAAGCAAGGCACGGAGTGGAAAATTCATCTCAAACATATATTTATTTATAGACAGACCAAACACTTCATTGATCCAATCTATAAAAAGTTAGCTTGTCACCCAAGCCTTGTTGTTACATCTCCACATGACACACATGACATCCACATCACCGTTTCTTGATGATTTGACGTTTGACTTCTATGGTGATTTTTTTTCTCTTACCTGTCTTCTTGTGGCATTTTCTTTGGGGATAAACGTGTAAGAATATTTAAACTTTGTAATAAAAATAATTTGTCCACTTTGTTCGCAAGCGACATTAAGATTCTAGCTGAACGAGCCCTAAACATAGACTGATAGCTGAGATCCCAGCAGGAACCTCCGCCATGAGATGCCACGATGTCTCCTCCTCACTCGTTCTGCGAAACATCGCTCATTAAGGGAGTCACTTTGTTACATTTTGTTTAGCTCGTTATGCGAATCACTAGTTATGGGAGGTGCTTGTTAAATGAGGTTTGACTGTACATGGTTCTTTTGGTTAAGGCATATCTTCAATCAATATTCATTAAATTTAATTCCCTAATCCTATTTTCTTGGAAGATTTTATCTAAACTTTGTGATTCATAACCGACCTACAATGGATGAAATACATTTTATAACTTGACGTTCCAAAGAAATTTTAACCTGACCCTCCAAAATTCAATTTTTCAACTTCAGTTAACTCCAGGTTACTATAGTAAAATAAATTTGCATGAAACAAATTAAGGGTATATGGAATTAAAAGTACTCTGAAAAGTCCACAGGATGTTTTAATGACCAAATGGTATCCAGATACTATGAACATGATTAATCAATAAGAAATAATGGAGGCTGTCAACTAACATTTAGATTGATGCCTAATAAATGAATAATGATTTATCTTAAACTTAATAATAATTATTATCATACTTAAGATATCTAACTCACTTGTTTGTATCAATGTCACAGGGTAGAGTGGTGGCTCCTTCCATTGTCGGAGAAATTATATCATCTCTTTTCCCCAAGAGATTTAACTCAATATCTCTGGCACACAATGTTGTCTGAAGAAAGAGATGAAGAGCCTTCTCCCCAAGATAACAAGGTATGTCAATTACCCTGTAAAAGAGTCATTATTGAGAATCTTGAACAATATAAATGACAACTAATAGAGTTCCAAGCAACCAGGCATTTACCAGTTTTATGAAAGAAACCAAATAACCTTATAAAACACAGGAGAAATACACAAACAAAAACTTAGTTTTTTCATGTGTAATACATTTGATGATAATAATCAGTTAGTGAAGTGCATTTTGTTCAGCATTTGAGACTGTGAGTTCATGGAAAAATTCGCAAATCAACTTTTTAGCACTCTATTTCTCAATGATTTATTTACATGTGATTGATGCTAAGAAAGTTTCTACATAGAAGTTTTTTACTCTATTTTGCATGCATTGTTAAAATCCTCATTTAGTTTTCAGAATAAGGCACTCCAGAATTTTTTAATGATACCTGGTGCCAGAATTAGAAAGTCAGTAGATTTAAAAATTTCAACGGAATTAAGTTTCCTCTTTTTGCACAAGTTTGTGTAAACTCACAGATGGTAAAATAAGTCACTCATTCACTTACTGATTGATAAATATCTCCAGGTTACTCCTCCGGTATTCTAGGAAGTCCTGAGTAAATCTATTCCAAACGAGCAGGCCTCGAGATGGCAACACTGGCGGCTCCCTGCACATTGTTTATCATTGAGAATTATTCAACATGAAAATAAAATGTTACAATCATTTCATTAAAGAGATTCTGAGATCCAAAATGGGAATGATACTAAAATAATGCTTACAGGAATAAAGAAATGCTAAGATTCAAAAAGTGACTATGCTCCTGAGGCTGTATTGTAAAATTATATAATTTTTAGCACAACTTTCATTTGTTCTGATAACTCTCTTCTATATAAGCTGTTCTTTGAGATAAAATAGGCTCATCTTATCGTTTTCAAACCGTATTTCATAAAAAGTGTGAGGGTTCAAGATATTCCAAGGAAAGAGCAGAGTTAAAAAACATTAAGGGGGTATGTTATGACATAACTGCTCAATATTCATCATGTTCATCGTGATCATCTGATTTAACCAGTGTCAGCCAATAAGGAGATTATTTTTTCAGGTTATAAGTACTCTAGTGAATTTTTTTTAATAGACAGTAGAAATTTTCTGTAACAAAGGGAGCATGAGTAGCAAAATCAATTTATATTATAGATATTTTTTTAATGGGCTTCACTATTGAATTTGGAGCTGTAGTTAGCCCACTGCGCTTGGCTGCTGAGGAGGGGCAGGTTCATGTCCTAGTGATGCCTCTGCACTTACAGCTAAGACCTTCTACCCAAGCTTCTCTGGGTACAAGATATTCTTGGGAAGCCAAAGGTAAAAAGGGCTCGGGAACTAGCTACCCTACATTTGTGTAAATGTGTATTATTCCTTTGGACTTAGTACTGTAAGAGGTCTACCCTCATGTATCCAACTGAACTTAAGGATGTAAGCTGGAGTTTTTGCAGACCATGACTAACATAAATATGTAACCTGTAATTACCTTTCGGGGTGATGCCTTTGAAGTATACTTCTCAGCCATTTGAATTCAGAAAATCGTCTTCTAACTTCTGAGTAAGATAAAGAGAATGCAGGATGATTTGTCTGCAAATAATTATACAAAAATCACTTTATTAATCTGTTCAATATATAGAAAGAGCAAATAAGTAGTGGTAGTATTTTTGTTTGTAGGGTGCTTCAAACGCTATGGTTCTTTTGCACCTCCTCAAATCATAGAATAAACCTCATTGGACAAACACAACACCCATGCCCTAGGTGGGACTCAAACCTGTGACCTTAGGAGAGTGTGCTACCCCCAGGGTAACCTGGCCAGCATAAGAGCAAATAAGCTTTTAAAACAATCAGTGAAATATGCTAAACCTCACTGGGGCTTCTGAATGAAGAATTTATTACTAATAATACATATATATTAAACTTTGGAGTGCTCATACATATTCCATGCAATGCTTTATCACTAATAATTAAGGTACAATAGAGATTTAAAATCAAATTTAAAAATATTAAAATGACATAATAAAGTAACTGTAGGCCTTAAATTGGAAAAGAGATATACAAACATCATTAATTTCCACTTGAAATTTATTAGAAACAACCACAGTTTTAACTCCTCTGTAGTCATCTGAAAATGAGTCAAGAAGTCAAAACCTGGTTTATGTTTTTAATAAATTTTAAGTGAAAATTTTCAAACATTCATATATAATGTATATAACTATCCAATACATAATGTTTCCAAAAAGTGTAGCCAGGGACATTACAATTTGTTAGAACTTAATAATTCCATGTTGTTTAACCAGTCTCATTCTATGAGAGGAGAGGACAAAAGAATAAAATTCACTGAGGAGGTCATCACCTGGTGGAATTCCATGATTAAACAATTAGAAGTTGTAGCTTTGATATACATATTTCCACAGAACTATGTGATTAAACACAACCGGTTTCAATGATAATCGTTATCATCTTCTGGTGAATTACCATTGGGAACAAACTCTATTTGCACAAAGGAGTACTTAGAAATGAATGAATGAGTTAACAGGAGCTAATATGTGGTAACTAACATAAACTTTTTAATTACTAAAATAGGAGTTTTTCAAATGATTAATTATTAGAAGCATAAGTCCACTTTTGCCAAATATAACTTCCAAATATTTTCAGGTCAGATAAACATTTACCTTATCTAGTGTTTCTGATATTATACAATATATTTAACCCCTTTAGTTTTATAGTATATTGACTTTTGCTTCTCAGGTGAGAAGTGCCACAGGCAGATGTATCAGCTCTAATGTAGACAAAAAGTTGTAAAAACTAATAATGGTGCTAAGGCATATCAATCATAGCTCTAATAGTGAATCAATTGTCTGTATAATGAAAAAGAAATTAATATTAAAAAACTAACCCAGTACTTTTGTGAAATTTAAAAATTTCTTGAAATTTGATTCACTGTTCAACAAGCACAGTTAATATTGGGCAGCTCTAATTTTTATCCATAAATAACTAATGAACCTTCTTATTTTTTATTGATAAGTCTAATGGGGATCCTGAATTCTTGAAAAGAGAATGAATTCAGTCTAAAATTTCAAATAAATTATTTATACAAGTTTTTTGAAACAGGTTAATATACAGAATGCGTGAGTTTAAAATTAACATACTACAATGAAATTTGTCTTAAGCGGAACCTGTTGGGACCACAGCATTTTTCAGGTTAGGACAGGTTTCTGCTTAACACAGGGTTGGCCATTAGTGCAAGGGGCTTACACCGTTATCATACGACTGTATGAAAAGGGGTGTGGCAATGCTATATAGGAAACAATTAAATAAACACAATTTCTGATACATAAAGAAATAAATATTTTTTTAATTTTACTAAAATAAAAGTTTAATTACAGTGAAACTTGTCTTGAGCAGAACCTGTGGGGACCACGACATTTTTCTGGATAGGACAGGCTTTCGCTTAGTAGAGGTTCTGCCTAAGACAAGTTGTACTGTACTTGTTTACTCCAATGTTTACTCATACTATTTAGGTTAAGATATAAAAGAAAAGTTGAATTGACAATGACCTGAAACAATTCATTTTGAAGCATTTAGATGGATAGGTGTACCTCTACTAACAATTGGAAAGACAAAAATGGAATGACTGAATCTGAAGTGAGTTTCCAAAATGCAAATGTACTTTTTGATAAACATTCTTCATATAATCCACAATATCTTAGGAAGGTTGCACAGAAGAGATTATTAGCATTGTTCCTCCTCCTTTCTCTATTATTTTATAAAGATATTTTCCATTCAACTTTTCCATGATACAATTATGGTCCTTCCCAGGGAATGTCTGAGGCTTTTCTAGACCCATATTAAATAAGTTCTTCTTAATCTCTTTGTGGTGGTCAAGCTCAACTAGTGAGGATATTGTACAGTATGTAAGATCTGCCACATCCCTTCCTCACCTCACATTTTTTCTAACTTTGGAATAATCTTCAACTCTCAAGAATCATGCCTTATCTAGGAGGCAAAGTTATCTTTCATTTTTAAGTGAGTTTGAGAGAGCTATTTTTCCACATCATACAGAGTATACAATCTTCAAGGTTCAAGGGATAAGTGACAAGTTCTTGACTTGGCAGTGGAAGACTTTCTTAAAGTAAAAAATGCACTTATATATTATATAGTCTTCTTTTAAGTCAGTTAACTTTGTCTGAAATGTTCCATATGAATAGATTCCATCATGGACATGCAATTCTGGAAGTTCTGCATAACACCCACCTACAGGTGCCATAACTTCTTCATTGGACAAAAAATTTTCCAATCAAATTTTTTAAATGTGAATAGGTGGAAGTCTGAGGGTGCCAAATCTGGTGAATAGAATGGATGTTCCAACAATTCTTATTTCAAATCCAGTTTCACCAATGTCAAAGCACCGTTATAGGCAAGCAAGGTAATCAATCAATAAGAATCCCTTCTACATCACAGTAAACAATGGACATCACCTTTCTGAGTTGAAATTGATTTTGCCTTTTATTTGGGGTAGGATCACTGTCTTCCACCCACTGCTTCGAATGCTGTTTCATTTCTTGAGTTTAGTAATGGACCCATGTCTCATTAACAGTAACAAATCTGTGCACAAAGTTAGTTCAATTCTTTTGAAAACAGCCCAAACAACGCTCATAAATTCATTTCCACACTTGTTTTGGGTTTGCATTCAACTAATGCGGCACCCATCTTACTCCCTTCCGGCCATCCATACCCTTCCTTCTGATATACCTATGGCACCAATATTTCAATTGTCAATTGTCCAATGCCATATTGTGCACTTTTATGATATTTTCATTTGTGGTTGCAGTTTTCAGGCATCCTTCACGCAGATTATCTTCAGGAGAAGTTTTGCCAGGTTTAAATTTTACAGCCCATTTCAAAACAAAGGAAGACTCCTTATACATAAATCTTCAACCAACTTTGGATGAATTTCCATTGATGATAAACTATTCAAATCAAAGAATTCTATGATGGCACAGTAAACCAGTTTATAGATTTGAATGAAGCACATACAACACATGCCCACTTTGAAAATCCATATAAACAATCCTGAACCTTGACTGAATTGTTGAGAAACGTGTACCCACATAACAAAACCAAAATTTCATTGATACTAAAGCCATCTCTGTGTAATGAAAACTTTATACCTTGCCCACATACTTGTCATAGAGATGACTTGTATCCACATTTGTAGCTGTAAATTCATCTTTTACTCCGGTTACAGGTGTGTTGTAATCCATGTTTTCCTGTACCTTTCCCTTTGTATTTTTTTGATCAGTTATATCAGTATAAAATTTCTATGCTGCATTACTACATTTTTTTACATCACGAAATTAGGGTTATAAAAATGAATTAAGATCAAAACTTAAAAGAATTATTTAATACAATAAGATGAATTAAAATGAACATAAAATTGGATTAGGAATTGTAAGGAAAGACTTCATAAAGGATGGATAAAATTAAAATATATCAAATGGAATGTATAAAAAATATTATATCTACAACAAAATAAAAGCATTTGAGAAATACCACAAATTGTTGCACTGGGTTCAACTACTTTAGGATTGTTTTCAGCTGCTCTATACAAAATGTATCTTGCAAGCTGCAACGTAGCACAAACCCAGGACAAAGTTTGCCAGGTTAGAAAATTATTTGCTACTTGCCTTAATCCTTATATTAAAGCTGGTATGACTTAATAGATATGGAGAACTGAAGCTGACTGGATCCACAACAGACACATCAAGCTTGTATTTCTGTAACAGAAATAAGTAAATTTTAAATGAGTGCTAAGTAATCAATTATTTATAAACATTAATACTTTCACTACCACTGGTATTTTTCTATCGTAGAAAAGTTAGAAGTATATTTTTTTAAATTTGTCAGAGACAGGTTGGCAATGAAGTGAAAATCCTAATAAATAATAACAAATTGAAGAAAGAAGCCCTGCACTCTTATAGTGGTGTATTCCAAAAGAATAGTTAAGTTCTGTCTGGAACCCAAAAGCTCTCATAGTGGATAAAAAGGAAGCAAAATACAATCAGGCCCCGTTATTACGCCACCATAAAATCGTGGATCATGCATTGCTGTTATAACTTTCTGGTATAGGTGGAACAAAAATCTATAGTATATTATATGTTTATCATGTAATATGTACATATTTATGAAATAATTGTACATTTAATGTGCATACAGTTGTGTTGCTGGTCATAGATGTTCATAACATGTGCTGACTGTATGAACTTTGGCATTCCATATGAAATTCTATGCATAAAAATGCAGTATAGCCAATCTTTGGGGGCAGTAAATTTATGTAAGAAGCAGAAAAGAGATATTATCTGGTAGGACTAATCAACTCATCTTGCCATATGCTCAATAAAGAAGAAAGCATATAACAATGATTCTGGTGATGTATCACTAAAGACAAGATGGAAAGAGTTGCTTAGTTTATCCCAAGTTGTGTAATCACCCTCAACGGGTTTGAAAAAGGTCCGAAATGAGTGATTGTTTCTTCTTTTTCTTACCGATTCTGACAATAACGTCTGTGAAAGTAATGACATGACCCATTATGCTATCATCACCGCAATTAGTTTCTAGGAATCTCTTCAATTGATTTATAGCCAATTTTGATTGTTTAGCACAAATCGGTAGTGCCATCATCCCCACCTCCTTCATAGTTAGTCTTCGTCAATATTCAGTGAAACTTGTAAAATTTCCACATAAGTCATTTCTTCAAATGTCGGCAACTCATCATCTATGGACCATTCCTATTGGGCTGCTAATGGATGTTTCAAAAGCTTTCTAGCTTCAAAGGCATTCTAACTATTCCAAATCAACCTTCAACTCTTTCATATTCTTGTAATTTTGAACAGGATTTTGCAGAGGCGAAATTACACCCATGTGACTCCAACAGTTTCGAATTGCTTCAGATTTTATTTTATTCAAAGATTTCTTTAAGAAAGATGCTGACTGGTTGATCATTATTGATGGTGTTAATATTGTACTTTAATCTAAAATGTAATCTAAAATGCACCTTGAAACATTTGATAATTCCTTTATCTATAGGGCGAAGCATCCTGGTGCAATTGGGAGGAAGAAATTCAATTCTCACGTTGCTCAATTTTTCCGTTTTATGACATGGTGCATTGTCATTGAGCAATAAGACCTGCTGCTTTGATGCTTCATTAATTCATTTAAATCTCAGAGTAAAAACTAAATTCAACCTCAGTAATCCAAGGCTTTTTGTTATGCTGCCAGTTCACAAAAGAGTATGGGTTGAAATTTTTGGTAATTTTTGGACATACAGCTTTTCCAATTATGGTCACAGTATTTTTATCACTTCCATCAGCATTTACACAAAAGAAGAGAGTAATCCTGTCCTTTGTCTTTTTACATCCTTTCACTGGTCCTGATGAATTTTTTCACTTATTTGGATTCAATAATACAGGCCACTTTTATTTGCATTATAAATATCCTTCAGATTATATTGATGATGCTGGACAACATATTACTTCCCTCACAAACAATGTGTTGTCCAATTCTGCAATTATACCTTGCCATATGTGCTGCAAAAGACCAAGGTGTTGTTTAAATAGAGCAAAGCACCTGTTACTCTACTGGAAATCTGTAATTTCAAGTTGTGCCCCAAACACACTGCCTGTTATATTATCATTGTGCCAATAATCCATGCTTGAAGTTCATCTGGAACACCCATATTTTCAAGGTGTCCTCTAAATCTTTGTGTTTTTCAGATCTCCCCTTGAGTAGTCTTTTAGGAGACTACTCGAGGTGAGATCTGAAAAACCATTTATGTTTCAGTCAAGATGTTTCCTATGCATTGCCGATTGATTGCGCTCTCCCATTGATGGTTTTTCATTTGCGCGTTGATTAACCTTTGGAAATTGTTCACTGTATGCGCAAACTTTGTGTTTTTCCTTCATGGATAACACAGCTCCTTTACCCATGGTCACCCTCTTTTACCCACTGCATGGCATGAGTAACGATTAAACTGCCCTGTTTGGAGAATTTACTGTGTCATAGGATAAGAGAAGCATACATGCAGTGTTTTGAGACTAAGGCCTTTTTGCCTTACATGCAGTGTTTTGAGCCTTTCAAGTCTGGCATCTTTGTCTTTGAAAATTCTGATTGACATAGTTGGAGAAACAGCATTCTTAGTTCAAATTACATCTATGTCTACTCCGGCAAAAATACATGGTATTCATACACAACATGTATAAACATGGAATACAATTTGTGGTTGAATTCCAAAACAAGTCCGAAAACACCTGGTACCATATGGTTTGGGGAAATTATTATTTATATATGGAAAATTCTTACTGGCACTTCACAAATTGGCATTATATCGAGATTTCTTATGTAAATAAAATAGCAGAATATTTGTTTATGTTTCTTTGACGGCATTAAGTGAGTGGCACTTTACCAGGGGCCACAATAACGAGAGTTGACTGTTCGTACTATGATTATCATAGGTGTTAAACATGGATTTCACAATTCCAAATCCAATATCTAAGAACTAGACTCTTAGAGCTTTTTAAAGTTAAATATTAATTTGACAGGGGCCATATCTATTTCCAGGATCTTCAATAATGTATTTTGGCATTTTTCTAATCATGTATTTTGGCAGTTTTTTCACCATTCCTGGAGGTTTCTTCAGGAGCTTGACCTGAAGACACTTCCAGGACTGGGCGAGAATGTTTTCAAATAAAAAAAAAGCCTACATACGTGATGGGAATTCCTGGAAGTACTTGGAGCCCCTATCAAAAAACATCGGAATCCTTAAGGACAAAATTTTAATTTATCTAAATTCCTCATACAAAATGTCTTATAAATTAAACTGTCTACGCTCTGGATGACTTGAGTTTCATATCAATATCAAAATAACTGGAGACCACAATCTTAAAATTCAATGCATTGAAAGTTAACCCAATTCCCCTCTAACACAGTAATATCTATCAGTAATGATTCTCTCCTTCTTATATTTTATATACTAATATATCATAATCAGAAATGTTGCACGTGTGTATGAACATTTAGGACAGGGATGGAGAACCTTTTGGTGATTGAGTGTCGAAGTTTATGAATTAGAGTATAATCTATACACACATGCCAACCCATCGAGTGAGAGAGAGATATTGGTTATGTTTGAGAGAATTATAAGATTTTTATTTAATCAAAACAATAAATTTTAAATAGTATTCACAATAATTTGTGTGAGCTTTGATAAAAATGGAAACAAAGTTTACAGCAAGAGTTGGACCACATCTGTAACCCCTTTTGCCCCCCATCGGTAACTCAGATAAATTTCAATGTCTTGTACCTGATGTTGACTCGCTGAGTCGCAATGCAAGTCGAAATAAGTGTTTATCCTGTGGAAAAGTGATGCATCTTTTTTCATTATAGATCAATTTCAGTTGTTTTTTGACCCTACAGTCTAAACTCCCCTTGCAATTGCCCTTTGGCACCAACCCAGCTCCGAGTACCGAAATAATTACACCACATGCCAGAGATTCGCCACCCTTGTCCTAGGCCATTGGGCAAAGAAGAAATTGCATAGGTTTGTGGAAATTCGTCCTCCTCCTACCAGACAGCATATAGAACCAACTAAATTTTACACTTAATTGTTAATTATGTACAAATTTAACACTAATTTTTACACAGCATATTATATTCTAGGAGAGAGCCGGGTAGTTCAAGAAAAAAATATCACAATCGAAGCAGTATTTTCTTAGTCAAAACCTAACCCTCATATCACACGTTCGGCTATAAATACATATTCCCATCTTTTAAAACAGTAGTCTACCACAGATCTACCTAGTCACAATGTGGAAATTAAAAAGTAAAGATTAACACCGACTGAAGGCTAGCAGCCGTTTTCGTCGTTTGATTATAGCATAACCTTAAGCGTTCATATTATGTAAAGCGAACTTTTGTGTCTGTGCAGGCGGGAATGACGATGAGGCACGAGTTAACGTGGACTTCCGCCATGAAGTGCAAGAGATAAATCGGATTGGGGAAGCCGCGAACAGCAAACTAAAAATGGCAATGACAGAAAATTCTCGGTCATTGGAGGATGTGAGAGTGGCGAGTTAAGCCTCGTCCAGTGAATGGAGTTGGTGCCGGAAAAAATGTTTAAAAAGACGGGAAATAAACGAAAATGTAATAAAAATTGACTAACTACTATATAAATTTCTCTTTCAGTCACCAGCCAGTGGAATTTTTATTTGGCTCGGGGGTGGGGGTATTTTTTTAGGCATTGGGGGAAGTCTTAACTCTAGAGTCGCTCAGTGAAAATCCCTTAAAGTTATACTCGGAAACTGCAAGCACTCTTTGCCTTTCATGATTTGCAATTAGAAAGCAAATTATTACCTATATGAATAGCTCGTAAGTTAAGGAATCACTTCGATCAGAAATCTTGTCTCAGTCATTTCCTTTCTTAAACAATTTACCGTATTTCCCGGCCTATAAGACGCGCCGACGCAGACTGATTTTAGAGCACATTTTGGAGTAAAAAAAAGTGCGTCTTATAGGCCGGGAAATACGGTATTTATTTTTATTCCTTGGCTACGAAAAAACAAATATCATACTACCAAGAAGAAACGGAGGGGTTATTGGATCCCAGTTCAATATTAGTATCCGTTTTAAACTTGTAAGAATTATAGCGCTTAACTTCTAATTTTTCCCTATTAGATTTGATAAAATAACCACGTAAGTTTCTAATGAAAAAAATCTTGCCATATCTTTCCTTCTAGATAAAATTTCAATTCATAAAATGGCGTCATAACTAATTTCCATGATTTTTACCTTTTTTTCTTGACGTTTTTGCCAATTTCCTCTTTAAAATAATGATTTAGAACTATGCATTATAAACATTAAAATTATTACGCGGGTACTAAACTACGCACTGCCTAAATTGAATCAAGCAAAGCGCGGTTTCGCAGATCGTTTGGATGAACTTTATTCCGTTGAATGCTTGCCAAGTCGCGATAAGGATTCCAGAGCCGATAGAAGCCACACTTTATGCGAAAGGCCTTTTGCATATGTTGGCAAAACAGATGTCACCGACCTCTTGATATACCAAATAATCACTTAGCTGAATCTATAAATGTGGAAGCAGCATCTCACCCTCACTCACAAATTTTCCTTCTTTGAGCGTTAACAAAATTCTTCTCCGCTTCAACTAAATTTGTTCTTTTTCACCTTCTCTGCTGGACGGATGAGCCGAGTGAAGAACATGATCGTACGTATAATAAAAAAAAAGGTTCCGAGTTACTCTCGGTACTTAGTAGGTGCTTCGTGTCGTTTCTGGGAGACGCCAGATGTTGTTTAGAGTGTGCGAATCGATCGACGATCATTCAATCTGATCGGGTCGAGTGATGGGACCCATCGTAAAAGACGCTGATTAATGCATTGAAAAGGATGCAGAGCCATAGCTGATCCCATGTCTTTCCCACATGTCCATGATGGAGTTCAAGCTAAACCGCTGGTCAGTTTCAAAACTACTAACATGTGCTGAAAAAATTTAAATGGTGAACAATAACATTGGTCGCATCCGGTTCCACAACATTCCCCCAAGCATTACTGACAAATATTAGGGAGTTACAGAAGCAAAGATAAGTTCTGAACAGGCGCCGCCTTACCTCACGTCGACTGGATGCGGGCCCTTTAAAATGGCTCACGTTTTCCTTCATTGGGGGGAGGGGGGGGGAAGACGTACCACATTTTCCCATCTCCATCTTTTCTGGTAAACTTTCTGTTAGCGCGACGATTTTATTCTACCCTGCGTAGAGGATAGCTCCGGCTGCCACTCAATCGAGGATATCAGGCTCTATGTTTAATCAATGGACGGCAGCCTCCTCATGTCGATGATAGCGAAATTTTTTAAACAGAATTTATCTTTCATTTGCGCCATGTGTTGTGGAATTGAAATCAACTGCATGAAGTTAAGCGAGCCGTAGAGGGTAGCGAGCTCACTGGCTAACCCAAAGATCACGGGCTCGAGTCCCACCTAGGGAATGGGCGTTGTGTTTACCCAAATGGGTTTATTCTTCGATTTGAAGATCTGCCGAATGACCATAGCCGTCGACACGCTCTATAAACAAAAATACTACTACTAAATGAAGTTAAAATATCAAAGACAGGACCCTAGAACCTAAGCGTTAAGTACTTAGGTCCGATTTCAACATGTCCTGGTTCGATAGTTCCTTTACATAGGCTGACCCCCCTTTAAAGACCTGAGACTATTAATACACCAAGCTAATAACATACCGACTGTCAAACGTGAATTACTCTTGAAACAATAACAGGTGGCAACAAAATTTTATTACTATAATCTTGGGTTCCTTACAATTAGCCTTTCTTTGATGATAATGACCATTATACGTGGTAAAAACTAATGTTAAATATAACAGGGCCGGAGTCTACTTTATTTCATCAGTGTTACTTGTCTTCCGATGTACTGAGGTGTCCAAATAATTTTCTTAGCATCATGATGATGCCGTTTCACGGAGAAGCGCGTCGAATGCACAATAAAGCCTGTAAAAAATTATTTTATTCTTCCTTTGACCTGGACATTAGCAATTTCCACGAAGTGAAGCCTGAATAGATTAAATTAATATTCACGTTCTTCATTTTATCCTCCTAAGTACTTACTTACCCGACTTATTCCCATCTTCAGTCCATAATATCGGTATGTAATGGAATTATCGTAGGGTAGAAAACAGCGTTTTGTAGAAGGCCCACTGAATACTCAGAACAGAAACAAGGTTTCTTTCTATTTAAATAACGTTAAAAGTTTTAAATATGTTGAACTTCCATCAATGAAATCAATATTAATATTTGTCAATCACGTGCTTTTAGAGTTTATAAATAAACAAGAAAAAATCGAATGTGTGAAGGTCTTTCCTTTGAGAGAATACTCTCCTATCCTAAGAGGCTGTGTATTTCTTGGATCCCCGATCTGTACAATTTAATTTCTGATGAGCTATTTTGAGCTGATGAGACGATTTAAAAAAATACCATTTGTTCAAAAAATTTTTGCGACTGTGGGGGGGAGGGGTGGGAGGGGGGCGAAGAGAGTCTCCTAACGCATGACTTGTTTGGAGCCAATAAGAATTGAGAGGTTGTGGCTTAACAGTAAGAATCCTGGCCTTTGTGCCATCAACTTGTGTTTTCAGTGTGCTATGTTGTCAAGTAGGTTAAGTAGTGTGTTTGCCGACCCTTCTCTGTGGCTTAGCCAGTGGTCGAACTGGGATCCTAAAGAAAGGTTTATGACCGTAGTCCCCTATTTTATTGATGAAGGGTAATCTACCGATTAAGGTAGGTTTTTGATGAGCAATTACACCTATCTATAATCCCTCTTCAAATCTGCA
>WURS02405216.1:0-37134 GCA_011762765.2 Rhinocypha anisoptera
ATTTACACAAGCATATTGGTTCGTAGACTACATTGTCATGCTAAAATCCGATTTCAATAAATTTTATTGATGTCGGCAAGATTTTGGTATCAATCGACGCCTAAAGATGTCTAGAATCACGTGGTGAAGGAATTTTGGATGTGCTTTTAAACTATCAATATACCTTCGTTGAGTGCAAGCCTACCGACTCGTGCTGGTATAGGCACCTAGTGCGTCACCAATGCGCGCCAGTGATTCCTCTGTGCGCCTAATCATCATAATTGACAGAAAATGGTACCAAACTGACAATGATCTCCTAAATAATCGAGTCACCTGACCTCTGGCCCCAGGCCAATCAAACGACAACAAATATGTCAACATACAAATTGCGGATACAAATGTACGCGCACACCACTAGACTTGTGCCACTGCAATGCGCACTCACACTTTTCTCACCTCCCGCGACTTATACCCGACCAGGCCCCAGGATCTAGTGACACCCAATTGGCTTGAAACTTAATTTTATTGTTGTGTTTTGGTCAATCGCGATCAATCACCGCTGTCGGACACTCAATAACAAGTAGGGATGCCCATCACCTGTCTGGTTATCGACACTCAATAAATCACTCAACGCTTTCTAAGTGACTGACGCACGCACTACCATGCTACATTCACGACAGTACAAACCACTCGCTTTTCTAAATGCTATCTTGCGCAATCACATTTGTGATCAGTGATCACGATTGATGCAATGGAATGTTTACATTGGCAATATCCACTGAAAAAGTCTATGTTTAATTGGTTTTAATGGTTCTATTAGTTGTCTAATAGAAATTAATATTCAAAACTGAACTAATTTTTAATTAATTTTGTTTTAAATTTGTTTAATTAATTTTTTATCAACGAAAAAATTGTACAAGTGGAACCAGCTTGATTTTAGATAAAAGCTAACTAATAACTAGTTTGATCAAGTCGACTATGATTGCTTGATCCAATGTCTAGCAACCCAATTCTAAGTTTTCCCATTCATTACCGATAGAAAATATGAATAATTATTAGTAAGATCATTAACTTAGCAGTAACGGTGCTGATGCATAGATGCATATCTACATCGTTCTACTCACCAAAACACTATTTTCCAAACAATTTACACTGGCTATACTTGATGGACATCTTGAGGTGTCTGTGCGTTGACGAGTACAAGTAAGCCAACACGACACTGCATGACTTGATTCTTGTAAGATATGAAATGTCGTGGCTAGCCAACTCTAAACAGAACAAGCAATAGTTAAAATGGTCAATGAGTGACCAGTACACGCTCAACATGATTAGCCGTGACTGGAGGTCACCACGTGATCCGGTGATTCGTGAGCGATCAATGAGACCAATAGGCAACTTGGCCTTCCTTGACCAGTCATTGATTAGCAATTAATTCAATTATATTCACTTGAAAATCAACATGTTTCAGTACAAACTTGAGTCTTGCTCCTAGTTCGGAAAAAGCGGCCGATAATTACAAGGTATCAGGTCGACACGTGTGCGCGTACAAGAACCATTAAGACGACGAACGACGATCTTCGTCAAATGAAAGCTGTCTAACTCGATCAATCGATCACTGGTCGCTTCAGTGAGGTGTCCAATTACGCCAAAGACGCATACCTCGCCCAGGGTTCAACTAATTCTCAACCCATTCGCATTACCGCTTTTCCTCAAATGACTTTATTACACTAACATTGCTTAAGTCATCCTCTCCAGTGTTAGTGTGTATTCTGATCTGAGGTGGCACATCGAATATTTAAATGAACATCAATGTTGCCACTGCAATGCCTCATTGTTTGTTTTTCCAGTGTTTTTGCGAGTTAGATTGTATCAAACTTGCTTGAAGTGAGCCGAGCCTCTTCGATGACAAGTGCAAAGTGCAGTCATTTCGAGGGGAAAATTTTTTCATATTTTTTGAAATGACGCAAAGCGAACTGTTTGCCGAGAGAGAACAAGAGGGATCTGACTGGCGGTAATTGCAAGGCTAGCACTTGCTTTCATCTTATGCCAAATTATGGCCAGTCTCGCTTTCACTGCCATCCATCTCGTAATTTTCAAGGAAATCCAAGATTGGCATACCGCAAGCGCCGCTTGTTAAAAATTGGTTTGGATTAATTTAGTTTGCCTATGATTTCTTATTACTATCTTTTTTTACTTTCACGTTGATTTCATGCTAGCTAAAGTAAGTTAATTATTATTTCTTCAAATCAGTGACCATAAGAGGGTAAGCGAGAGGGCGAATGGCAGTGGGGAATGACTATCATCATGACAAAACTGTTTCGCTTTCGTGCTCTCTAGCCGACTGCAGTGGCGCGCGCCAGCCATCGACTTTCAGTGGCTGGCTTATGTTGACTCACCTTTGACATCATCATCACCATCATTACGAGTCGAGCATCGAGTCAATGTCGATCAGCATCACTGGCTGGTCCTAGTCGTTGCCGTTTGGCAATTCGCTCGGCCAGTTCGCTTAACTTTCTCTCTCGATCGACCCCTCACTGATTGGCTCGCACGCGCACCTTCCAACATAGCTGCTTACCTATCTCGTGTCTCGATCAATGGCGCGTATTAGCACTACGGGCTTTCAACTTGGCAATTGCTTCGACACACGCAGCTCGGCGTTCAGTCCACAGCCGAACACTGTTCACGCCACTCCGATACAGTTTGCAAGCTCGTTTCGCTGACGCGGCCAGCGCCGAAGTCATCTTCACCCAGCACCAATACTCGCCAGCTTGAGTCGTCTTGACTGTTCATTCGCTCTCTCGCGCGTTCGTGTGTCTCTTCTCGCACTCGTTTGCATTCTAATCGTTTTGTAGCCCCAAGCGAAGAACAAATAAAAATTTAAATGAATGTGTGAGCAAGCAATTGAAACGAAATCGAACTGTGGTGAAGTGCCAAATACCAACATGTGTCCATTGGTTCATGTTTACGGATTGATTGCTTCAAAAAGCACTTGCTGATTAAAAAGATGTCACAGTGCACTCAATGTGTACATGTTCGCACGCGCTATCATGTTAGCTAAAACATGTTTATTATGTCACAGTTGTTGCTTTTGCAATTAGCCTAATGGACGAATCGATAAGCAAGCCATTTGGGCTGTAAGAATGGCGTATCGTATTGCCAAAGGCTCCATCGATGAAGCCATTGACCAGACGGTCATTGAAGCCATTGGCATCGTGCGATGTTGCATCATTGCTGACGATAGCTGGCCACAGTCGCACGGTGAAACCCTACTGGTGTGGCATGCTTCGCGCAACTGAGCAAGCTATAATTTTAAGGCCTATTGACATTAGCATAAGCAGTGATCAATGCTAATTGCAAGTACAGTGATAACCTAGTCAATTTGTGGTCAGAGTGGATAACGATTGCTTTATAGATGTCTCGCAGATCGATGCCAGTTTGAGGCCGATGCCATTCGGGCGCGCACGCCACCGACATGGTGTGTGGATGGGCAGTTGTCGAAATTAGCTAACACGAGCGAGGTGTGCCGCCAGAATCAGTGGAGAGCAAATCGCTAATCGACTTGAGCTGCAGAGTTAATGAAACTATCTTGCTGGGTGAAGAGTGCTTTGACTGCTGTTGCTGCTCACTCAAGGAAAGTGTGCGCAAGCGAATACGCCAGCAGCACCAAGTCGGCATCGGCATGCAGACCGTGCTGATGAGCAAGTCAGTCAGGCCTGAGTCAATTAGCCAAATACAAATGCCAGTGGTGGAGGACTTTGGGTGAGCAACACTGGACCTACCATTACGATTGTAACTTGCATTCCTGGCCTGCATTTTGACTCTATATCTGATTCTTTCAGTGTCTCTATTCTCATCACTGACTAGCTGTCCATCTTTGCGACTGCCAATTAGCCACTGGTCTGCTTGCAGTTTTTAATTAAATTAAAGCTTAAAATCGAATTATCTCAGCAGTGGCTGCTCAGCATCTTCAGGTTTTCACTGTTGCGCTCGCTAATCCGCCTCTGATCGGCTGGTCATCAATTGCATGCGCGTTCTTTTTGTCGTCAGCAGCATAAGGTCTGTGTTTTAGATAGACATGGTCATTCAATCAGCCATACAGATCTTGGTTTCAACACTTTCACTGGAAAATATTTCAAATTCCAGTGTAGTGCCGTTGATAGAAGGGCAGTGCAAAATTGTAACAAGCTGGCAGGTCAAGACGCATGCGGTCAAGAAGTGAACAACTTGGTTTAGTAACGAGCCATAGTGGTTGGCAATAATCGAACTGACCACCAGTGGCTCTCTTCACCATTGCCCGAATCGCCGGTGGGTTTCATTTACCTCATCTCTCCCTCTCCCTCTTCTTGTCTGCTTGCTTTTTTCTTCTTACTCCTCTTCTTCGTTAGCCGTCTTTATCTGTTTCACATTTTCTTGTTCAGATCACAGCAGGAGAGATTATCAGCCAATATAAAAGAAAAAAGTAAGAGGCAAGAGCTAGGCAAGAAAAGAATTTTAAAAAGTCAAATGAATTCAATTTGGTAAAATAAACTTCTCATCCTGCTTGCCTCAATCATTCGGGTGGCGGGTTTTGTTGCCGTTGTACACTGAAAGAAAATTCATAAATGTTCTCTAACGAACAATCTTCAGTTGAGTTTTGTTCTTGATTTTGTTGCTAATTTTGCTGTGTGTGCTGAGTGCAGACTGAGTGGCGCTCGGTTTCTGGTTTCGCCCGGCAGGTGTCCCGAACGCCACCGGCCACCGACTGCTGTGCATCATCCGTGCGCGGGCGCTTATCACTAGCCATCAGTCAAAGGTAGTGCCACACAGTGGGCCACCAATCTGCCGATGTCGCCTCTGCACAGTCAATGAGCTGACCCTCCGCTGATCACCATCGGCCAGTGATCAAGATCATCGCGCACCAAAGTCTGCTGCGCCTTGTACCACTACAGTGTTTTCTCCATCATTCGCCATTTGATAAATCACCACTCTTAATTTTTCAGAATAAATATTAAACGTAAAATTCCATTCTAACACGTTTTAGTGCAATTTGCATTTGATAATTCGTCATTCTTGATATTTTGTAATTCGTCTTTCAAATTTTTACAAATTTGGCACTAATAATGCTAGTTTTCAATGAATTATTAGCAAATAACGTTTTTTTAGAAAATAGTCAAAACTATGCGTGAATAAGTGGATCTCTAGCTGTTAAACCTCGATTCTTTTACACGTTTACTAGTACTCTTTAATGGGAAGAATTTTAAATATATATATTTTTATCACACAATTAAAGCTCTTAGAGAAAAATTAAAAATTGACAAAATGTGCTTTATTTGCCAAAATATGTACCTATTTTATAGAAATCAAATTGGTGATAGTATATAAATGGATTTTAAGGTCACTTTCAATAATTCGTAATTGACTATTTTTGAATAAATTCTGTGCAAACGAGTGATGAGGAATAATGGAGAAAATACTGTAGTGGTACAAGGCGGCGGCAGAGTGTCTGGCAGCGCCACTCACCAGCCTTGGTCATTCCGGCTAGTCAAGCAAGTTCTCGCGTGAGTTCTCTCGCATCTCATCTCACCAACGCTCAGCATTGAACTTTCGATATCTCATCGAACCTCCTTAAAGGGCTAAATTCCACCGATCGATTTGGCGCTCTCCCCTTACCTTTCTCTCTAGTTGTGTGTATGGTAACCCCTCGAAAAAGTAATTTGCTAATATTGGTGCCCTGCACAGCGGCACCGAAGAAACCAAGTAATGATTCGAGTTTTAATTGTTAACACATGCCAGGCCAGGCAGTACTACAAGCCATTAGGGTCTTGTTAGTTTAACGACTTTTCATGCATTCAGGTGAATCAAGCTAGAAAAGCTTCACTGGCCTCCCGCCTGCCGAGTTCTACACACTGCCAACTTGCTAAGCATTGAAATAGATATTCAAACAACAAGAAAAGTTTTTGCTAAGATGAGTGCCCCTGGGAAGAGACAACCTGTGTCTTGAGTTACGCAATTTTTCAAGTGCTCAAGAACCTAGGAGAGTACTAATCTGATTCCAACTGTTGCTAATAAGTCTTTCCGGATCAGAATGGAGAGAACACGCATAGGCACAAACAAATGCACACACGGCTAGTGAAACAATGAAGAACTTTGAAAAAGCCGCAGTGAATACCAGCCTGACACAATAGTATTGGTGGCACGCAGCCTGGTGCCAATAAATCTATCTTGGTGGTGCTAGTTGGCCCTCGCAATGAGACCACGGGCGGCCTCGAACACCTTACACAATGTTGCATAATCTCATTAGCAATGGAAGCGAACCACACATAGTGACAATTAAATCGATTTTTAAACAAATTAAACTTTTTATTGACACACACTAAAAGAGAAGGGCAGTGGTAGAGAGATGAGTGTGAGACAGTGACACGAGTGCATTGGTTCACTGGCGCGATAGCGAGTCAAACTAGGCGCGCACTCCGGTAAGGTTCCGCCAATGCACCAACAAGCTAAGCAGCAGCAACTAATCCGATTTGGATGTTGGCTCAGCGAATTATTACGATCACAAATGGCTTATAGCCGGAGAGGGCTTCTTGTATTGTCTTGTTCGGTTCGTCCATACTACTCGCACGCTTGTCTGCCTCGATCCACCAGCCATGTTGCTAATTCTTTCGTTTTTATTATGATTATATTAGAACAATAATTTTTGCCCATTTGCCTCAATGAGGGAACTCGGTGGCACTGGGATTGGTTGGTTGGTCGGGCCGCCGATCCAGCGATACTGTTTGCCCTACGAACGCCATCGCCACGTTGTGTGTGTGTGTCAATAAATGCCACTGAGTAGAACAGCTCGAGATCGGCTAGTGGAGTACGGCGGAGTCATAAAGCGATCCAGGCAGCTTGAGCCACAAGAGTCGCCATAGAAACAAGCGACCAACACCGAACTAGAAAAGCAAACAGAGGACGAATTTAGACGTTATCTGCCTATCCAGAAAGCGGCAGCTACGGTCGTCAGGCTTATGCAAATTCGCTCGGCGACCATAACAATAACGGTTTCAATTAACACTAGTGAAGGGCGCACATCGACGCACCAAACTCCAAACATACAATCGGCTTAGAGGGGCATCACCGATCCGATCGGTTCAGGTGATCCGTCGGCCCATCATAATCGTTGAATGGAACCCATACAACAGCCAAATGGGTGGGTGAAGTAAGGCTAGGTTGACACAGTGGTCCGCCATTAGTGCTTCCTCTCATCAGCAGCTTTGGTGGGGGACAAGATTAAATATCATTGTGCAGCAACAAACAAGCGCAATGCCATTGTCTTGCAAGTCAAACAAGTATGAAAACACGTATGCCATCATTGCAGCACTTGGAGGTGAGGTGCACTCTTGTTGCCCAGCTATATGCCGTGCTTCATCGCAAGCCGATCAGATAAGTTACCAACTTACGTTGCCGCACAGTGGCTCTGCTCAAAGCAAAATTATGGCACTTTTATGAAAATAGTTTTGGTATTAATCATACTGGTTTCTAGAACCTGTGCTTGTGGCCAATGTTAGTGAACACTGATTAGGGTTGATGAGGAATCAAGAATAAAAGCAAAATAGCAGTTTCTAAAGTGAATGTGGATTGGATGTTTTATCAAACGCATATTTGTCTAGAGAACAGTACATTATATTTTACCAGAATATTAGTAACTCGATTACGCAACTGATGCGTTGAGATTAAACGGCTAACCACTCGACTAGTTTTGCACGAGGTGTACGCTTTAGACTTTTATGATTTGGGATTTGAGAAACTTGACATGGCAAATAGCAATGAGAAGATTAACATGGGAACCGAGAGAGAGAGAGAGAGAGTTACAGCGCCTTTGAGTAAGTGATGCCGACACAGAATCGATTTATGGCAAGCGTTGAAATACTTGCAAAAATTAATCGAAATCACTGGCCATCGTAGTCGATAGCAAGTACTGATAAGTCATTTTAGTTAATTTTAGATTTCACACCGATTTACACCAAAGTGGCAAAGCAGTGGGCAGTGTTCTGAAGTCCGATTGAATAGTGGTTGAGGGAGTGCGCCCTCTCAGTGTCGTTCCCGAGTGCTTGCACTAATTGGCGACTTGCTCGGCATGCTCACTGAGGTCAGACCGGGCCACCGGGCGATTCAGTGTAAAATATGAAAATTAGAGAACAAAACAAAATTTCAAGCTTTGCCTGAAGATCAAGCAAGAGGTTGTGATTAGCATTTAGTGCCGCCTGTCAGTCAGATTGACAAGTGATGGGTTTCGTGGGCCTACCAACTCGATCGTAGTGTGTGCAGAAGAACGATGTAGCAAATTGTTGTTGTTATTGGTGATGGCTAGCCCGGTGTAGCACTGTGTACAGTTAATTGAGTCCGATTGATGCCACTGGCCAGCCGCGCATTTCTATAGCAGCTCGACAAAGTCGAATTCACTTGCAAGAGATGATTGGTGCGGGCGCGATCGCTAGCTTGCCATTGGATCATTTGCATAAATTCCTCCCCATTGGTATTCTGGCTCAATTTGCAATTGATTGCAGGTACCATCTCGACTCGACTCGACTCGGCATGGCTCGACTCGTCATCCACACACGATATCGTCATTTGCATAACGATTGGTCAGGACACTATATGCACCAACATCAAAACGGCATCACCACATACACCATTCACTACTAGGTCTGGAGAGGAAAGTGAGCAACTTTGCACTTGGTTTCAATTTAGGTGTGTGTGTGTGTGTGTGTGTGTGTGTGTTTCCCACTTGGCGAAGCAAGCCTGGGAGTCTTGCCTGCTGCCAATCAGCGGCCATATCGAGTGTTTTACACCTTGTCCTCGCCGTATTGCACAAGCACGAACACGGACAAACGAACGCACGCGGATGCGGCACTTCATCATCCACTCAAAGCTTGCTGCGTGTTCCGTAATGAATTCGACTCTCTTTCCCTTTTCCCATCGTTTCGCGTCGGGGTTGAGCAAGCATCAATTTGAAAAGACAAAGATTTCGCTAAGCAGAATTTCAATTTGCTTGCGTGTATTTTTTCTGTAGAAATATCGTATCAATAATCAAGATTGCGGGCTAGGTATTCCGCAAGCATGGGTCGACTGTCTAACCATTCTAATGACAGATAATTGTCCTAGTAACAAAGTGTGGCCAATGGCACAAAGTGATAAAACGTGACCCGCGTCTGGGCGGCATCATATTCGCACTTCTGGTGGCGCAGTTCAAGCTGACTCATTCGATAAAACTCAGTTGATGCTGCTCCACTTTGTTTATCGATCAGGTTCGCCGACCACATCATCAACACAAAGAGGATTAGACTCGTTTTCCAAATCCAACTGTCCATCTTTTTTCCGATAAAAACGTGAAAGTTTTGAATTTATAATAGGTATATGAATAGCATATATGCTGACGATTCCACTGTTGGTGAATCGATCTACGTCAATCAAGGCTGCTCAAATTGAGCCATAGGAGAATGGCGTGGCGAGTGAATAGTGCCATTCGGTGCCAATTGGTCTGCGTGAATGTGCTTGTCTGTCTGACAATTGGAGGAGGCAATAATTTGAGACTTTTGCTATCGATACAGGCAAAGGCAGTGAGGCACACGAGTGGGGGTGAACACGGTCGACATGCAAGATGCATCGCGATGATAGTGTCGGTGTCAATGCGTGTGCCCGGGCCTGGGCCACCACTCGGCTTGCGACTAATGGATGTCAATGGATTGCCTTTTGATGAGCTATCCCGCCAAGAGTACTAGTGCTGGGGGACATGCACTAATCCATCATCGATTTGCAATTTGATTTGCTTTCCGTGGCACGCAGTAGCGCACTAGCACTGAACGCGATGTCTTATTTTGCCATTATCGGTGGTGATGGTGGCGCGCGAGCAATCACTCAGTAGCATCTCGGTGACTCCACAGCCGCATCAATTGCCTGGGCTCACTTACCAAGTGGCTCAATTGGGAAGTAGTCACTTACAAGCGGACTCACTGACTGACTGACTCAGACTAATCAATCAAAATTTGGCTGATCAAATTTTGCATTGCTTGCTGGATGCTTGTTCGACAACAAAGTCAAGTGCAGTGCTACAACAAAAGACTTCATCTCAACAACAAGTGCATCGATTTGCATTCTCCGCTCATGTTGACTGCATCACTGACTGTTTGGTTGACTAGTTTGTTGCCAGTACACGGTTGTTACTAATAGCTGCTATTTGGCTCGAGCTAGAGCAGTACCTGCTAAGTTGACGAGATGGCAGTGGGTCGGGATGCATGTCTGCTTCGCTCTAACCACCACCGCAGCACGCCAGGTAATTGATACATCAACAGAACAGCGATCGAATCGGGCCCGAGTGCGCGGCGAGGGTTGCTAGTGGTATTTTCCTCTTTTGATAACATTTCAAATTGGGTAAGATTAGGTTTTTTCTTTTGAAGACTAAAATTGACGATCCAAACTACTACCAGGATGCCTCCACGTGGCTGCTGCCTGTGACAGCTCGAAGTCTGCTCACCCAGCGCGCCCTTCGGTCGATCTATCACCAGACTAATCACCAGAGTAGTCAGAGTGTCAACTGTCTGTCAGCGAGAGCCGGCTAGTGTTTGGCTTGTCTTCTTTCAAGCACAAAAGCCAGTTGACAGACAGTGCAGAGTGCGAAAGTGAACTTGAACTTGCTACTGATCGTGGTGGCGGGCTTCAAGGTAGATTGGCGCGATCAGTGGCAGTGATGTAACCAGCGCGTGATTGGTAAGACGAACAAAGTGGATCTCTCGAGCTAGATTGTCTAGTATGTCGGTACTGGCAGTAGCGGTCAGAAACCCGTGATTAGCCCGTGATGGAGGTGGCTCACAACAAGCAAACCAAATCACAGAGCTAGAGAACAATTGCGCACAGTGAAGCAGTAGCAGTAGCAGCTACCGGCTACTGGTACTCGGTGGTCGCTCACCGGCAATTATCATCATCAACATAATGTAAGGAGACTTTTCTCTAGTGGTGGACTGCCAAAACACTCAGATGATGGCGTGCAAGTGCGCCAACGGTGCCCACAATGTAGCTAGAATGCGATTGGCAATCGAATTGAACATCAAATTCAATTACTAACCATTTGGCCCGGCACGAATCATCAACTGGTACTATTCAGTATCGCGAGACTGCATAAATACTGGTCACTCAGTCCACTTGAATCGAGCTTTAGAGATAATTTCTTAATTTAGCGCTAGAGATGGAGTACTAGGGAGAGTAGTTGGAGACCAATTGAATCAATCAATCGATTTGCCATCAGATATTGGCAAAGTTGCCAAACCAGAGTAAGTGGTCATATCTCGCCACTGTTCGTCTCGAGTGGCATCAGTTCAAAGCCAAATGTAAATTGAATAAATAAATAAACAGGAGAAACACGCAAAGATAGAAGAGAGACACAACAGATAAGTAGTGGAGAAACTTAATCTGGTTGCAATAGATGAATGAACAGTGTCTAGTGAGCGGAGGATGCATGCGATACTCAGCTGTGTGTGTATTGATTGATGGATGCGTTTTATTCGTTTCATTCGTAAACAACACAACTGCAACAGCAGGCCGCGACAAGACAAGAGGATCATTGTCTCTCGCCTGTCTGGCTTGGTGTCTGTGCGCGCCCGTGCTGTAATGGATAGCGTATTATGGCTAGCTCAAACGCTACTAGCGAGGGTGGCCGTGCCGTGCAGGATTGGCCACTCAGCCGGTCGGTCGGGCACAATCAATCACCAGCGTGATGAGGACATGGGCTACAAAGACACTGCTCCAATGCCACTCTTGCCATCCTCCAGGATGACCAGTGGCCAGCGCACTTGACGACACTATGCCGGAAGCGTACTGTTGCAAACACAAGCCAAATTCATCAGTCGCTCGCCAGGATAGACAAATCCGAGTCCAAGGACACAAGTGAGTAGATAGCAAGTTAGTTTGTCATCACCAGACCTACTGGTCACTTACTGAACCATTCAGTGAAGATGTATCAATGCAAATCAATGGCGCATCGTGGCTAGAATAGCGGCTGACTCACAATGACATTGAGTGAGTGATCAATCACTGAGCTAATCTGAGAATGACTTTTCTCCTAATTCTGGCCATTATTTGATCATTTTGAACTATCTTCTAATCGAAAGACAAATTTGTGCTAAGTTATCACTGGGTACAAGTGAAACAAATGAACCATTGTCCGTCTAGTGTTTGCTTCACTTAGTCTGCTATAGACAACTTGGTACGGAAAAGAGACAAGAAAGCTTTGAACCAACCAAAGCTTTTTGGGTCGAAACTCGACGATCAAGTTAGACCGTTCTGGTCAGCAATCGATCACTGTCATGCTAGCACATCCCGAATTGATTTGTCGATGCTAAACATGAAGCAAGGATCTCTTCACTGTCGCTCACTGTCACCAATCACAGGTTTGTGAACCTCGCCATGTCATCGCTTTAAAATTCTTGTTTCTAATTTGATTTTGCTTTAGTATCAAGTTGCTTATCAGCAAATTAATTTGCAACATGCCAGTCAACCGACAAGAACGACAGTCAGCAATAGACTCATGCCGTACCACAGTCCGAGTTGTTGGTCCAAGGTTCTACTAATGACTCGCGAGGTGATTAGCCAAAATTTTAATTGGCAACGAACTCGGGCGACGATGTAGAGCGAATTGATTTGACTTGCAGTGACACGTTTCAATCTCCCTCGCTGGCGAGCAATGACTGGGTCGGTTGGTTCGTTCGAGTTTTCTGTCACCCTATGGCCTTATCTTGCCACCAGAGCACTGAATGAAGGCTCAGATATGGAGCGGCCAAGTGAGCGCTGCGATAGGGCAAACACAGTAGAGGCGATGTTATTAATGAATGGACACACGCGTTGCGACGAGACTCGAACCGAGTCGCGCGCTCCCAACCCGAGTGCAAGACCACGAACACACTCCACACTCTCTCCCCTCTTGGTGCCGGGTAACGAGAAAATGAAAGTTTGCCATGACTGGACAGTGGGCCTGAGTGAGCCAGTCAGAATCGACGTGGCAATTAGGGAAAAGTTTGACTAGAGAGTTTGAGATTGATCGGTCAATGGTGGTGGACAAGGAAGCGCGCACAAGTTGACTCTAGTAGATCTACTGGAGCTTGTGTGCACGAGCTACGAATCCATTCTCAGTGCCTCTATGCACATCTGTTAAGGCAGATAAAGTTTCGAACATGTGTGCGTGCTCGGCTTCGATTGGCCCAAGTGGTCGCGGTCGTCATGAGATTGTGATCTCCAACTTTGTTGTGTTGCGATCGACATTAAAGACAATGGCAACGTGTGATTGCTGCTGTGCCGCGATGGTGTCCGAGTGACCAATGAATACGGCAGACAATGGATATCGTGAAACAATGACAATTAGACACCAAGAGAGAGCCGTAATAACGACAATTACCACGATAAACTGACACACTGGCACTCACTCATTCACCCCACCACTGGCACCAAATGGTGACCACTCGTGATCAGAACCAACTAAGGACACACCGAGAGCCCGAGCCAAAAAATTACAAATTAAAGCCAAACTTTCGGTGCCATTGTGCCACTTGGGTAACAAGCTTTGCCACTTAGGCACCCAGGCAATAACGCACCCGTGGCACCACTATTGATGCGGCCACTCTCTTTCACTCTCCCGCCTGCTCACTGGGCGACACTCGCGCTTAGACACTGGCACCGTAAATTATTGCTATTGCTATCGCTTATTATAGCTTTTGAATTAGTTCTAAATTAGTCACAAATTAGCTCGGAAAATAAAGTCTAGGGCCATAGCAGGGCAAGCACCAGCTTAGGGGCAGCTAATACGAAGGACCCAATGACGAGTGTGAGAAGGCGCCAGTCAGTGCCAAATTGCCCACATAGACTTGACTGCTTTCCACCAGAGTGACATCGAGAAGCAATTTCAATCGAGAATTAATAACTCAGCATCCTCAGCCTCAACAAGTCAATAGTCGCGTGAGGCTATTGATTTCCGATTATATTATATGAACTAACTAATAAAATATTTATGAAAATAAACGCACGTAACTCCTCGAATAATGTCAAACAAACATCTAATAAATGATAAATTGATATGTCAGGTTCCAGAGAACCTTCAAAAAGCTATGACAATTACGGCAAATATATTCCAATAACTTACTGTGCTGATCCGTTGAGATTGTTAATAGACATTAAAAATCCCTCAGGCATGATGAAAGGCCGAGTCACTCTTAAATGGAATTTGATAAAATTGTTTGTTTTACGTAGTAAACGTGGTAAATGGCTTATAATACACATATCACTAGTTCTTTTAGTTGAATGTATGTTTGAGAGAATCCCATACGTGTGAAAGTACTCACTTTATGTCTCGACATCGATGACGGTAATGCATTGGAAGAAAACAATGCTAAACTAATGACTACAAGCCCGTTCAGTGTTGATTTATGTCACTTGATGCTGCTGCTAACCGACTCCTATGACTCAAACTTTAAAGTCGGTAGACAGCTTGTAAATGAAACACCAACTTCTTAAAAGCTCTTTCTCTCTCTCATCTGGCTTGATATCAAGCAGTAGGTGTAAATGGAAAGACAACTAATGGTGAGTTTGAAAGTCTGCCGCAAAACCCTTCGCTTCAGTAGCTCGTTTGTCACTTCTGAGTGCAATCCTAACAGTTCAATGCAAAACCTAGATCAGAATGGATGTCGGTACCATTGCCACATTGCCGGTTTTATGTCTGTTTACACAGAAACACGACTTTTCAATTTAATAACGACCAACGCACAACAGCGAGGTTGGCAACCTTGCTTGGAGCACTGTATCAAAACAGACCAGACAAGTCAAGCCAACTGGGTGACAAGGCCATTCAAAGAGGAGTCGATTGATGGCCGTGCTCGACATCCTTTCGCGGCCATCTCCACTGGCTTTGTCTCACACTGACATCACTGCACTCCCAAGTGAAGCTTGCTCGCCAGGCATCACCCACGAGATAGTCGACTTGGAGTGAGACTGTGAAGTGCCAAAATTAACACCATCCAGTGATGCTAAGCTCACTGGCGGATTCTCAATTCGATGCCACACACAAGCAGGTTCGATGGCTCGGGTATAGTGAGATATCGGGCACTATAGTTTGTGGCTTAGTATCATCCTAAAGTGCAAAGAGACTGCTATTTTGGTCGAATAACTTTGAGAAGAGAGAGGAGAGAGAGAGAGAGAGAGTCACCAAGTTGGGCAGATTGTGTTGAGATGAAACATGTGCGGAGTGGGAGAGTCAACACGAGACAACTGGCAACCGACACCAAGCAAGCGACCGACTGGCTGGTGTGCTCGAGTTGAACGGCGAGCGTGTGCCAGCCATCTTGAAGAGAGGAAGTTGAGAGCACACTGTTGCGTGGCTCAATCACTTGGCACGCTCACTGCTAGTGCATCACTGCTCATGTCAACCAACCAGTGAGTGCCAACAGTGCCAACGTCAACAAACATAGTGCAGTGGTGGTGCCACTCGGTCCGAGACACCCCTGTCAAAAAGGTAGCAAAAATGGAATATAGTTACAAGCCGTACCGTTCTACGTAAGTTTTAGGTTAGTTTAAACATAATTAGGCTGTAGAATAAATAGAATAGAATTAGCCAGCCGGTAAAATGAAGCCTATTTTTATGCACCCTTTGATGGATCTCTTATGTGCAACTTGTTTACATAGATGAATTGAAAGTGCGGCTGTATAGTCAATCAGTATGCAAGGTGTTGGTATGCAAAAGCCATTGGTTCGCCAATCAAAGGCAATTTTTAAAATGAAGTTAGCAAGTAGCGATCGCAATGTTAAAAAATTGTTAAATGTTGTCAGTGGAGGAAGTGGTGACATAAGTGGGCCCTAGCTCTTTCTTCTTCCTCATTACATAACAGATTAGTAGAGAAAGTGAGGAGTTTCACCTTGGTTAAAACCAAGATCCATACTTGCATGACGGTGCTTCACTTTTCACCAAACAATTAAGTAGTGTAAGCAGAACACAGTCTACTTCTCTTGACTTGTAGCTATGTTCGGATTTCAAAGTTAGCGGGTTTGATTATTTAACTTTAAAAAGTTGCAATAATTGCATTAATAGTTTCATGTGCTCTGCTCTGTGACAATAGTGTTGGGTTACCCAGCATTCACACAAGGACACTTCGCCACACTATATCCTGGTGACGAGCATCTCTTGCACCAGATCAACACATTCGGTCATGCATTGCTTCTTCAATGAGATTCATATTTTTCTGCAAATAAACGAAAAACTCATACCGATTCATTTGTTGCAGGAATAAAGACAAAAGAATATACTCGTAGGTTTTTTTTAATATTTATATTCGTAATAATAATATTTATAATAATAGATAATAATAATAATTTATATAAAACAATTGAGAGCGAGAAAGTGAGATTGCGATTCACCAATCTGTTGGAAATTTTGGTTTGAGAAAAAAATGAAAAATTGCAAAATACAACAATGTGTGTTTGGTGGAGGAAGAAGGAAAATGACAAAGTGAGAGAGGACAGAACAAGTCTCGCTGTGGGTGGTGGGTGTGGCTTGCGCCACTGCATGACACGCACCGTGGAGGGTGTTGAGCAGTGAGGCGAAACTGCATGCCTCTGGGCCCCATCAACCCTCACTGCAACTCCTAACAATCAGAAAGGGCTACAACAACAAAAAATAATTATACAATACAAAAATGATATTTACTGTACAACAACAAAACAAGGGGGAAAGGAGGGTGCTAGGAATTCAAATGAAACACTATGTCACATAGAGGGTCTTGTTGAAGACGGGCCCAGAGAATGCGTTAAGGAGTATGAGACAATAAATAAAGAGCTACCTTCTGCTCGACCCACCAGTGTGTCGATTGCGACTAACTAGTTGACAAAATTTGGCTAAAAACAGACCAAAAGTGTTTTATACAACTTGAAGAAAATAAGAAAAGTATAAAAATCCTTTAAGGTGTTTAGAAACTGGTTTCCAAGTCGACTGCAAATGCTGTCCAAGCCAGTTAAGAGTTTGGGAGAAGAAATTCTTGCGGTGAAAAATAAAAAAATTGAAAGTACAGAGGTAAAAAGGGAGATTTTGAGTGGTTGCCAACCTAGTCAGGTAAACACGGGCGTGTTTAGACCAAGGTAGGCTGGGAACGGGATGTGCACAAAGGTGGGCAAAGATAAGAGGTTCGGAGCACAGCATACTGTTGGTGCGCACGTGTTGAGGGATGTGGTGCTACAATCTCGCTACTCAGAATAGCTGGTTTACCGCCATCGTCAGGTATCGCAATGAGACACATCTTAAAGCAACTTGGTAGAGATTAGAAGAGATAAGCATAGCTGAGAACGACGAAAGAACGATATATAATACAACACACAATCAGGTGACGACTGATTCGGACTGAGGAGGAATCGGAGCTGGCGCAAAAGCGTCTTGGTTCGAGTACAACGATACTGGTGGTAGTGGATGTAGCGCGGGTCCACCCGACGTGCCAAGCTGGCTAATTCGGGTCGTAGGTGTTCGGTGGTTCGAGTGAAAGACTGGTCAAATCAGGTAGTGCTCGTCGCCAGTTGAGAGCAGAGGCCACTTTGGGAGATCCGTTGATGAACGATCAAAATGATTAACAAGGAGAGAGAGGGAGGAGAGAAGAGAAGAGAAAAGAAACGATGAAATGAAGAGAAGCTCGTTGGTTGAGGAGAGTGGTCGGCAGAGGACTTAGGTCCAATGAGAACTGCCGGCACTGGCTGATGGCTCGTTCGGTGTGCTCTGGGTACCATGGTGGCGAGGCCCACTAATTGGCTTGTTTGTTGACACAGTCTGGCACGTCCGGCGGTGGGCCATCGTATGCCGCGCCGGTAATCAGATTCATTAGCAGCCGATAGGCGACAAACATCGAGCAGCGAGAGATGTCAAACTGTCACTGGCGGCCAATTCAATTATGGCCCAAACACATCGTATGTCGGGTGCATGACTCGATGGCTGAGTATGGTTGGCTCGGAAACCGTGCTGTCGGATGGTGGCAAGCTGCTCGGCGCGCCTCTGGCTAGCTCCAAGATATTCCTCAGAAAGAGTCGGTCGCGGTAGTGTACAGGTGAAGTTGACAATGAAATTGGTGATGAGCGATGCAAAGGATGTGATGAAATTAAGGGATGTATCACGGACTATTTACACCATGCGGGCTGTAGCCCATTGCAACCTAATGGAGCAGAGAAATTCATGGGATCAGAGATATGAGATATCGCTCGACAGGAAACGCGCATCGAGACGGGGTCTTGGTGCGAGTGCGGCCAATGCGCTGCTTAGCAGTGCACTGACGCGCGCTGCCTGTAGAGGTGCGCAGCAATGCTAAGAGGACTAGCGGGAGCGCACTGACCTGATTCGAACTGTAGTCACCATTCAGTGACCATCCGTCCTGCGAACTGCTGGGCGGCGGTGGAGGACTCATTATGGAGCTTTGCGAGGAAGGCGTTAGGCCGTAAGGAGAATTGCCGGCAGCTGCGTGAATATATAAAAAACATAAATCATGGATTTTCTATTTTAACTAATTATTATTTAATAACTAGTGAACCAGTTAGCACTTAATATTTGAACATTAGTGTCAACCCGCCCTCTGATTGAAGTTTCAATTCCTATTTCTCATATAAGTATTTCTAATAATTTTGGAAATTATTTGCGCATGCGCACAATCTTATTCTAAAGTAATCTAACCTAAAAATAGAAAATGACATTTGTCTGATAAAAAAACTGCATCTTTTACCCTTGAAATAGTATTGTAGAATAAGACCGACTGTAGAACAAATATGTTCTCGAATCATAAATCGAGCAGTGTCGCTACCGCGCAGATAAGAATCATGCGGTCAGTATGAGCTCGTCACTATGAACAAGAGATGCGGCGGCACGCGCTTCGGTCCCAGCGACAATCAGCTAGCGCAGCCTAAAAGTGCTCTACACGGCAAATATCGTCTTCTCGCTCACTTTCGTCCATTGATAGAGGTCAGCCACGCGCTTTGTGTAAAAAAAGTATGAATTCGCATATGAAAAGCTAGCGCGGCATGGCACCAGTTGAGATGGTACAAACCGCTCGTGGCTAATCAGAAGAACTGGCCCTATAAGGGAAGGTTCTCGGACATGCGTGCGACTTGCGCCGGACGAGCTCCGTGGCAGAAGAACGACGGCTACCACACTCCACCACAGGCAGTCTCTAACGAGAGGTGGCCAAGGCAGTGGCGCGGTGCTAACGGCACGCAATGCCGAGAGGCGCGAGGTACTGCGTGCCTGTGCTGCTATGTGCCTTCGCCTCTCGTTAGCACCAATGACACATGCGGAGAGAGGGACACACGCACGTAACAGTCATTGCAAAAAAACGAGAAAGGGGAGTGCTACCAAAGAAGAAAAGCCCAACACTTGTTCTATTTGGTTGTCATTTCATTGCCATATGCTTCCATAGTGTTGGGTTCGCCAAAAGTGAGTGAGTGAGTTATAGAGCCTATTGGCAGGAGTGACGCGACCGCTGACTGACTACTGACAGCTACCTCCTCGGGAGGAGATGGCGCCCAGTGAGCAGCGGGGAGAGTGCGCGCGCCGGGCAGAATTGATGTGTGGGTCCTGCGATCCATTATGAAAATGGGTACCGGCAGCCAATTCAGAGTGAGTTTGGCACCGGGAGCACTGGGGTTCGCTGGGCGCGCCACCGAGGGCTGGCTGCGAGTAGAGCACGCCACACTCTCCTGAGGCGCTGCTAATAATCAACGTACCTGCTTTCTTAGCTGCGTACAGGTTGGCCTCTTCTTGCGCTTTGCCGATATTCTTCTTGTACCGGATTCGCTTGTTCCCAAACCAGTTGGAAACCTGTGAGAAGAAAGTGACAGTGATGAGTTCGTAAACTGAGAATGGTCAAAAGTGAGTAACCAACCTGAGATACTGTTATGGAACACTTTCTTGCTAGTTCCTCTTTGGCCTCTTCACTTGGATACGGATTCGATAAGTGAGAGTAAAAGTATTCGTTCAAGATTTCTGTGGCTTGCTTGGAGAAGTTGCGTCTTTTCCGCCTGTTGGGAGACAAGTGCCATGAGAACACCGGTTAGCAGTTGCGGTGAGTGGAACGAGCGGGCGCAGTGACTCTGTGGTGGTAGTGATCGGTGGCTGGCCGCTGCCGGTGGCGCGGTAGCATCATCAATCATAGTTGGCGCTCAGATGGGCTAGTGTAGCTACTCGTGGCTAAGCAGAGGTTGCCAGAGCAAGGCAGACAAACAGAACGAAAGTAGGATCCTTGGTGCCGGCAGACCAAGGGACAGGAGGACAAACACAAACAGAGACACACATAGACCAGCAAGTGCTCGCTCGTTCTTGCCGCGATGTGTCACGCAGCCAGTGACAGTGCCGATTAGCGATCAATAGACTACATACTCTGGGTCGCTCTGGTGGCCGCACTCGGCTTGCCATAAATCAAAGTGGACAATTAGCGGAGACAAACTGCGCCCCTCTGCCACATGACAGACAGCCATCTCGCCGCGATAGTCCGGAAAGTAGGCTAATTAAAATGTGATTAATTCGATTTATTAATTTTAACTAGAAAGTGGCTGCAAAACACCTGTGCAGCGAAAAAGTACCAACAAATAGAAAGCAAGAAATAGATCAGAGAAATCGATGCATGAGCTGGTGTCCTGATGACACGGTTATTTATGTTTAAACAAAAACTGCAGTTTCCTTGATTTTCCACTAGGCGGAGTTGTGAGGTGTAAAAGCAACCGAGTGGAAACACGATAACACCGCCTAGGCACGGGGCTTGGCATGGATAACACCAGCCGATAAGAACACTGCCAGCCCGAGCAGCTCTTATCGCGAGCTGATTAGATACTTCTAATTGCGCAAGGTGCGAAGTTTGCAAGGTGAAATGATAGACGACCGACCACCAAGTGGGCCTGATTCAATATCCATTTCAAAGTATGAGAAAAGAGTGCGGCCCAAGGATTAGATACTTCGGTGGGGCGTGAAAAGTATGTGCCCGCGTGAATGAAGCGCCGAGTGGCTGGCGCGCTCCACTGACCGCGAGGAATGTGGCGCCGTTAGAGCAAAGGTAACCAAAGAAAGGATTAAGCGAGGATGGGCGCGATCGAATGGAAAGTGGCTGCCAATACCTAGCTTGCCAAATGACTCATGAATGAATAGCGTGCCCAGGCGGATGGGCACACATAAGGCACGGTATTCTGCTGGCTTGGCGAAATTAGCGCTGTTAGTGCCAGACAGGAATGCAAACTATGCCGATAGGACCCGGTGACCGGTCCAAAGTAACAACTAAGATGCGGCAGAGCGGGCTAATTTCGTCACTGTGCACGGATGTGTCAGCAAAGAGACGCGTGGGGCATTGTCAGCGCCACATTCCTGTCCCAGACGCATGCTGAGTCTAATCCATTCGGTGATGGTGAATTCCTTCCAGCCACTCAGGCAGCGTGCGCATCGACTTCACCTTTGGTTGCGAGGCAATCTGATTGAAGCATTCGAGCACTCGGGCCCGATCCATCTGACTCAATAGATGAACTGTGCTCCTGACAAAACTGGCTGACATTTATCTTCATTTGTTGCAATCATCGAGAAAGCATTTTTCAATCAGAGCTACCCGATTAGCTCACTGAAGTCGATCGGTGGCAGTTCAGCCAAGCCTCGAGTGGCGCCCACAATGCTGACAGATCGAAGAGTGTCGCCGGCTCCGGCAAGAGATCGGCACACCAGGCGAGTCAAACTAATTTATCTGAATTATACGTGTCGCTGTGGATGCTAGTAAAGCTTAGTAGCGGCACGCTGCCTTTTTCATTAGATCGGCTCGAAACGAGCACAAGCTAATAATAATGGGCAAAGACAAAGAGCCGAGGACCACCGCAGTGGTGGTGGCCAGCGAGCACGCGGGAGACAATAACACCAGTCTCGATGAGGGCCGAGTGATGACTCCCAGCGCGACACCGTCGAGCTGCCACACTACTGCCACCAGTATCATTATTGCCCCTCCGCTCCAACCCACAGACTGTTAGCGAGAGAAATTATTTATAAATACAAGTGACTCTTAGCAGAATGGCTGGAACAAGCAAATCAAAATCGGCAGTGATGGTGGGCGCAAATACTGCTGCTCTCGGCATTTGTCTCACCGATGGTCTGTGGCGGATGGAAAGGCGACGGAAATCGCACCAGATCACGAACAGACCGAGTGTCGCGTTATCGGCTAGCGCAGCGCGTAGCAGGCCTTATCACGGCCGTACCAGACCAAGCACAGGCCACGGCGTTGGTCCGGCGAGTCAGGCAAAGCGCGCAATCCTCTAAATCTCCTCGAGTGAAGCCGAATTACTAAAGTCATCCCCCAGTGCACCAGAAATACTCTATCAGCATCTCTGTGGGGTTTCTAGACGCACAATTGTTGTTGAGCTGACTTGCGAGCAGCACGACGCGCACGGTGGGCGAGCCAGAGCACTGAGTGCTCAGCTCACCGCCGAGACGCCCCCGCCGACCAGGCAGACATGAAGTTAGTTAATCCCTGGCTCGAAATGATATTCGCCTCTCCAGGAATTCCCTGCTTCCATATTGATCCTGGATCAAGTTCGCCTCAACTGACACAAGCGAGCTAAGATTCACTTAGCTAATAGAGAGCCGACGGATCAGCAGTGTAGTGTTAGTGGGCGCGCAGTGGTGGTGCCACTCTGGCGTCGTTACTGACCTTGCGTCGAGAAAACGCGACCTTAAAATCATGACTGCTTCGCAGGTACTTTGTTTCAGTTGAACTTGTATTGAGTTGAACTTTTTATGAATTATTTGCACCATCCGTTCAATTTCTTTAGGCGTAATAGGCCGCGTACGCGACTGTTCTCTTAAGAGGTTCATCACGTGCGTCGTGAATTCGTTGCAGGCCTATGGAAAAAGTACACCAGTGAACCAAGTGAATGTCGTCACTGACAGATTACACGTACCTGTTCGTATTTTTCGAGTTCTTGGTGGTAGATGGTTCGAATCTGGGCTAGCTTAGCTCGATAATCGGAGTGTTCAATCGCGTTCTCGCCGGAAGAGTGACCGGCTGCTGCTGCAGCTGCGGCGTTGGCCGCTGCTGACTGGCCGCCACCCTTCTCTGGTCCGGCAACTCCCTCAGCGATCAACATATTGTCTAGTCGCATCAACTGTGGGTCGGGTGGATCCTCTTCTTGTGTGTTCCGTAGACTAAGAACTGAAATCAGAAGTATGTTTAGTTACTAATCAGTTGCAATGGTAAAGCGTGAGCGCACTGGCACCAAGCGATAAGCTCGATTAACTGGCAGATGTCCCAGGAGCCGTGCAACCAGCTCCAGGCACCCAAGCAGCAGATAATAATCAGATAGTAAATTAAATGTTCGCGCCAATCTACATGCGCACGCGCTCAATTGAATTCCCAGTTGCACCACCACCCCTCACTCGGTCTAGTGGACTATGCTCGAGCCAAACCCTTGAGAAGTGCGAGATTGACAATTTGATAAATATAGAGCGCCGAGCACTTGGTGTGACTTGATGCAATGCTTCGACCAAGTAAAGGCCGATCGCGTAGACACGTGTCAGCCAAGACTGCGTGCTCGGTGCGACAGTTGACATTCTGCCCAAAGGGTTAATGATTTCCACGATTCAAGCCACGTGTGCCGGCCGGGTGCCGGCGGAAATTGAACTCAACACTCAGCAGACAAACGAGTGCCTCAAAAGTGCGGTCCGTGGCAAACTCGCCTTAAGTTTAGCTAGTCTGCCATGGTGTGTTGGCTTCACTTGAGTGTCATCGTCGACTCATCCAACAAACAAGCCGCTTGGAGGACACGGTAAAGGGTATACTATTCGCAGCAGCTCAAAGAGCCACTCTTACCAAGAACCAGGATACGCATTAAATTAAAAACCGGAGAGCCGTCGCATTGACATAATGAGATTATGTATCCGGGACTCAAGTGAATAACAAATGGAACTTAAATAGTTCCAATCCTAATAGAATCACGCACAAAACTTCAATTGCGACTGTGGTAAGACAGCCACAACTCCCGATTTGTCGGCAGGGGTTTACATTAAAAATTAACAAGATTTAAAACCAACCAAAGACATTCACATCATAGTAGAGATGATAGACTTAAAAACATTCCAATGCATAAGAATTAATTTTATTTCAAATAAAAAACTTCTCACACTCATCATTTATTGTAAAACCAAGGATAAATTTGGTTAGCCTTTTATGGGAAAAAATTCTTAATTCAATCGAGACTGGTTGATGGGCACAAGTGTCAACATTCCCAGAGCAACGCAAGTTGTCTACGAGAGAGAGAGAGAGAGAGAGAGAGAGAGAGAGAGAGAGTCGAATTGAGCTGACTAGGACAAAAATAATAAAATTGGACAAAAAAATACTAGGAGTTAGGCTGAGTGTGCCCAGTGGATCATGCTATCGGTGATCTAGTAGGCGACTGACTAGAGTTGCACCATCAAGGCTCGCACGAGCTTGTTTACGGACCCATTTGTGGCTGCAAGCAAGCTGGTGCCCAGACGGGTCTGATGGGCGAGAGAGCGCATCCAGTCGAGCCGTCGTCATCAAATTTCCTTCCTTCCTTCCTTCCGTTTCTTGTGCCAGTCGCCAGGCAGCAAATGACAAGCAAAAAAGAACCGAGACCGGGCCGGGGGACAATTCCGGCTCGTCCGGACCCTCACGCTCTTCCTCGGAACAAGTCGAGCTCAATTCGATTTTCGCTCCCAAAAAGACCAATCGAAGTGGAGAATTTAAATTTCAAATTGGCACACACACACACACCCAACCACGAGGCAGAGGCCCGCCACCACCAGCGCCACTAGTAGCCGAGAGATTTCGATTCACTTCAATTCCATTCAATCGGAACCAGGGCCAGTGCGAGCGTGAGACATAAATCAAATTAAAATAACTAAATTCACCAAGAGGCACTGGAATTGAGTTGGTGAATAGAAAATGGACATTTTAAAAATAGTTTTGTTTACGTGCCAAACAAGCCTGTCAAACTAATGATGATAAAACCTGGGTCCAGAGCAATGGTAGGACACATGAAAAGTTCGAGAAACAAAATCAAATTAAAAAATTTATTCTGCCTAGAAAACAGTTAACAAGCCAGGAAAAATGAGCCAGTGAAGCGACACAGACTCGGTACGTTGAGAAGGCATCGAATTCCCATCGGACGCAGTGCCACGAATCCTTCGAGCCGAAAAGAGGAAAATTAAATTGCCCGCCTGGCTCCAGTGACCAAGGGTCCAGTGGAATGAACCAGTGGAGCTGAGCAGTGGCGAGTCACACGGCAACCCACCACAAGCATCATTTAAATTTTACAGATTTTCCTGTCGTGTTCATGCAAGGATGCTGTGCGTGCAAACCACTGACCGTTGCGTGCTGGTGGCTCGCCTCTACAGAGAGCGGCCAGTGAAATGAAGATAAACGAGACGTGATGGACCTGATGCGAGCGAGTGTGCCGGACACTCACTTGGTAAGAGTGCGGTGATGCAGTGCGCGCTGCACACGCATCATTTGCATCATCAGGGAGGAGATGCAAATCCAAATGGATCGGCTACAGTTATCGTTTGCCATCCGCTCAGTGGCAACCTCCGCGAGGACGACAACCAAAACACGAACATTAGCACCCGCAGACATGTTATACCACGAGAGAGTGGGAGAAAGAGAGAAAGCGAAATTATTCGCTCAATTTGGTAGCGCAAGCACTGAGATCCATAACCCGAAAACGATGTTAGTGACACTGGCAAGAGTGGAAGTCAGCGACAAATGAGTGGGACACGCGGGCACACGGACCACCACTGGGGCTAATGGTAGCTCTCTACTGACCAGACTCACCGATATCTTGCCGGACCAACGACCACGGACAAGAGACTAATCATAAAAAATTTATCCCACCCTACGATCGACATCGGGTAGTGGTGTGCGGGCTATGTAAATCAACGGTGCTTGCTTGGTGGGTCGAGTGACATGGCCACTAGACAGACACAAAAGCGACATATGTCGAGGGGTCAGTGATGTCAGGGCACCGTATTTGGCCCAACACTTGTGCAGCAACGCAATATTGCTATCTTTGACTCAAGTACGCCATCATAACTTTCATATCCTTGGACCACTATTACTTATCGTTTTGATCATCAAATTGATTTCTATATTCTGGCAATTGTTGAAAAATTCTGGTAGAATCTAATTGTCATCTCCTTTTGATCTCTACCAACACGCGTTGCTGTTGGGCTACCCGATGCTTGCTCGATTGTCGGTATACGGAGTCCACTAGCTCCACGCGATAGCACAGAGGCTCATAGGTGAGAGGTGACCCCCCACCGACCGCCCATTGTTCGCGTGCCTCACTGGGCGCCCATAAATATTAATGAGACCCCAGCAAAAAGATGTGGTGGCGGTGATCGCACTGGTCAAACTGTTCATTAGAGCCAATCAGGGTGTCCGATAGCCAACACAGTGCCGGCTCAGTCTCGCAACACCTCACTCGCGACACCGACAATTAGGGCTAGCCAATGGACAGCGAGAACCGCAATGTCCACGCGCGTCGTTCCAGGGCCAACTTTACTAATGCGATTATTGCGTGTGTCTCAGAACGGCCTTGTCGCCAAACGAACACCGACCAGAAGCGCCAACGTAAACTTGCAGCGCGCCACTATCCTAGGCAACATGGTGACACAAACAATGAAGACTACATAACCAAAATCACGTTCGCCTGTCTGGCCTCGCGGGAACCAGAAACAAAAAAAACTCGATGGCTCATTGGCCGCAGTTGGCGAATCGAATCGAAGTTGGATTTGGGGATTCTTCACGCACATGGCAGGCTACGTGTGAGCCATGGCGTTACACATTGGCCGAATAAACCGATCACTTTGGTTGCTCACAGAATACAAATCGACTCCGCTGCGGGTATCTCGATTTCTGTTGTGCTTGATGCCTGGTGCGCGTACCAAGACAGACTGGCCGCGCGCGGGCGGGCGAGCGAGCGAGCAAACGAGCCACTAAGCAGGGACTAATTTTATTGTCCGTTTATTTGTTTTGGACTCACACAAGCACTGTCTCGCTGACTGATAGGCCACAATCGAAAGCACTTTGGCCCAGTACTCGTTGCTGTTCACTTGCGCGCTTGCACTGCTCTCTTGGTGCCAATCAGCTGACAAACGGTGCCATAAAAGTCAATAATAACTGTAAAGTATACGAGTGAGTCAATAAATTCTGACTCAGTCTCGGTCGACGCGGCTGAGATCAAATCAAAGATTCGGTGGCAGTGCTGCCACGCGAGGAGTGGTGCTCGATGCACCAACAACCTGAAGGAGCACAGTTCCCGGCACAAGGCGGCTATTGTCGGAATGATAATTTATACTCCACTGGTACTGTGGCGCGAGCAAGTACGCGGATTGACTGGCGCCAGTGCGTGTCGATCTTGAGCTAGTAGAGTAGCGAGGCGGAAAGTGTAGTGAGAGATTCCGAATGGATTCGATCCGAATGGAAATAGATTCGCCATCAATAAATCAAATTAATTGAACTGAGTCCTCGTTGCCGGCTCCTCTGCTCTAGTCTCATCGGAGACTTGGGGGCCCGGCAGGCGATTCGCTATCAGCTCAGCTCGACTCCGTCCAAGTCGATGGTGACTCAAGAGACAGGCGGGCACACTAGAGTGCAGTAGCACCAGTGCCAATGTGGCTACGGCCACGGCTAATCCTTCATCTCTCTTGTGAGTCTACTCTCCACTCTAACCAGAGCGCTAGAGCCAAACCCGGGTACATTAATTTAGATCAAAACCATTCAGAACCCGAGAGAGAAAAACTCTTTCTAGGCAGAGGCCAGAAAACGAAACTTTTATTTTCCAATTCAGCTATGTTCAACTAGGAATAGACTAGGATGGCGATGGATCCCTCTGGGGACCTCCGACAGTGGCACCAGAGCCTAACAGTGAGAGAGCGAGTGAGTTAAAGTTACTTTTTGGCCAGTGAGGAACAACGAAACTAAGCGGCAGAGAGAGAGAGAGAGAGAGAATGAATGAAGTGAAAAGTCGAGTTCATGTAGTGCATTGCGTCGGCTAATCAAACAAACAAACTCGACGCGGAAGAGTGGCAAAGAGACATAATCAAATCACATTACCAACTCTGCTCGGGCCGGTCAGCGCGACAGCCATGTTAGCGAGTGTCCATGAGCGATAAGGCACACAACAACACACTTGGGCAAGTCGACCGAGTGGCATGCAACGACAGTGTTGACTTGTAGCACGTGATGCGAGACCCGAATCACAAGAGAGTGAGAGAAACCCGATTGATGCCACTCACCCCGCTACAAAGACTGGACTTGCAAATTAATGAAATGGATTAGAAGGAAGCAGTGGATGCAAGTCTGCCGCACGCCTAGATTTTAGTAAAGAATCTAATTCGATCAAATATAAAGAAAGCCAAATATAATAGAATTAAATACAAATTAAATGACGCTTAAACTTAGCGATCGTAGAGCGCGCACACAAACCAGACAAGCACAGTGGTTGTGGAAGGCGAGTGGGCATTGTCTTAACCATGGCTTTAAAATGACTCCTCTAATCTACAGTGACAATCACTCATCGAGCAAAGCGACCGGGCGAATTAAGAGATCCGACTCGTGGGCGCCTGGTGAGGACTCAGTCTCGTTTCGAGCTTGTCATCCCTACTGCAGTGTCACTGGCACTGTGAATTTCATATTTGGAATGTTCAGAATGTGCTCAAACGTGGTCGAATCAGGGGAGGGTACTACTGGGTAGGGGACCGACGCGTGCGGCAAAGAAAGGCGCAAAAGACAACCAGAATATATTCGACCGAGGGAGAGCAAGTGAGTGTGAGTGAGCGAAACCATGAATAATTAAAATGAGTATTATTCGAGCAGCTCGCCGGCGAGAGGGACCACGAATGATTACCATTATTATTGCATTCGTCTTTTGTTGTGCAAATAAAGCGAGAGGGCAAGCAGAATGCGCGCGAAAGCACAAGAAAAGAGTGGGAGAAGAATGGCTCGAGCTACGAAGAATGAAGAATTCGCCTTAGCCTGAATGCGACGAGATGAATGGATTGATGCGGAAAATGGCAGAGAAGGGAGCAAAAATGAAAAGAGAAATTAACCAACGACCCAGGCTATGAGCGAGTGCGAGCACAACAGTGAGGCTCAAGAATCTAGCCAGCAGAATCCGGACCAATTTGAGCGTAATAATAGCGCTTTGTTTTAGAGGGCTAGCGAGCGATCCCTAGTGCAAGGACTCGTCAGTGATGATACTGTTTCGCCGTTGCGACGAGTAATGATCTGGTAATGGTTTTCGGGTAACAAACTAACTCGTTCCTTAAGAATTAGTGTGCCCAACGCGCATTGTCTTCATTATCGTCCCGAGAGCAAACTAACGCGCACAGACCGTAATCGTGCGAGTGAGACAGCCAGATCATCACAATTAGAGTTAATAGATCTAAAGGGTTCCAAAAGAGCCTCGAGAACCAATCTTAACTCGTGCCGTTTAACAAGGAAGTGGGACTAATTTGAAACAATTAGATTAACTGCCGAGCGAGAAGAGGCGACAAGGCCGCCGGAAGCGAGGCGGGAATCCGGCCAGAGTCAAGTGTGTGTCTGTGTGTGCTGGTGATCGCATTTCAATTGCGCCACTTGCGCTTCACTCGTCTGCACTAGACACTGGTAGTCTGCCATTGTGGTTCATCTAATTACCAAACTTGAGGTCAGAAAAAATCTAAGAATCGGATAGTGCTTACACAATTGGCTGGCGAGAAAGCGAGACTGCCAGCGGGAAGACGCCCGATCACACAATTGGAACAGAGCAACGATTGTCTACCTTGCGGACCGTGGAAGAGCGCCACTCGAGCGTCCCACACAATGCAGTGATCACCAGTGGAAAAAACAAAACACCTCCCTGAGAGACTGAGTAGAATCACAAAGGGATGGTACCCAGTGCACAAAGGCACAGCCGGTACGCACACCCGTAGCTCACCATTGCACAATAGCCCTCTGAGTGAGTCACTGAGGAAGACAGAGTGCCGAGTGGTGAGCTGCTCCTTTGAACCATATTGGTTGATGGTGGGGTGCGCACCTAAGTGAGACACCAATGGGTACCCTCACACCACTCTACCAAGTCTTCGAATCAATTAGAGAAAATTAAAAAATCTAATTGTCAGGCGCGCCAGTGAGAGCGAGAGTGGATTTCAATTGGAGAGAGTTCGCTTGTCGCAATCATCTGCCGGTGGCAACGCTACAGTACCACTCGGCTCAATGAGTATACTACCGAGCTGGGACACACCTGACCAATCAAGCAAATTGGTGCCGCTCGGGTTAAGAGCAAGTCAGATCCAATGAAGTCAGGTGGCTTTCTCACCTCGTCAACCACATCGGCTGGCTTTGCACACAGACGCACACTGTAACAAGACTGATTGGCGAGTGTGGCACCCTTGGCGAGAAAAACAATTAAACGTTTAGTGAGATAGAACTTGCAAAGTTGGCTCAAGAGAGAAAGAGAGATGCAATGAGATTATGAATCGGCACTGCTGCTGCTGGCCATGTGGCGCGCACCAGTCAATGCTGAGCCCGTGCACACTGCCAGTGCACCAAATCCATAACTCGACTGCTGCTGCCGTGGTGGTGGTACTTTTAATAACGAACTTGGCCCACTACAGGAAACTAGAGGGTGAGTACGATAGAGATAAAATTAAATGAAAACGCTCAAGCCCAAGCGAGAGTGCAAGGGCCGAGTTTGATTGACAGTTGCAGGACTAGAGCAGCAGTCACCAGCTGTAGATGATTACGTCGTCGACAGTGTCGCGTCGTCAGGCTTGGCATTCGCCAGCTGATTAGTCGCTGGCCAATTCGGCATGTTAGTCAGTGTTAGGCACTGGTCAGACTGGTGCAACTGGACCAACCGGCCAACCAAGCGACCAGCGAGCTCGGCGCACGGACAATGACGCGCGCCCAGTGCAGCCACAATCAATCAAACCCAAGCGAGTCAACCAAGCAGCTACCAGGGCAAACATCAAGCGCTGCGCGTACCGAGTGAGATCAATGCCGGTCTGAAGAGATAAGTCAGCGAGGCCTTGGCTCTGCACTTGGGTTCGTCAAGCGTGCGGCCAACAACCAACCAGCGACTTTGAAACAATGAGTGTCCGTGTGGGCAAACGATCCAGAGAGAGAAAGAGAGAAAGCGAACGTCGGCAGGCACCAGATAAAGGCACGCACCCAGAGTGAATTGAATTAAAACGAGGCCTGCCGATAGTGGCTCTACGAATGAGTTGAACAAGAAAACCAGATAATGTGACGCCAGTGTGGCGCGCCCGCCATCACTGGGCTCAGATTGAGCTATGCTCGCAGAGATGGATACATTTTCGCAGTGGCACCCAAACAAAACTGAGCAATTTAATCAAACTAAAAGACTCGCATCGATCCGAGATCATCCAGTGAGCTAGAGACAAGGAGACGAGCAGTCTGTGTGTTCGCAGCAGACTGGCGTCCCTGGTTCTGCTTCTGCGCTTCACTAGATGCGGCCAGCGATGATCCGCGCGCGACACTAGCACTGCGAGTCATGATGACGAGACGGCAAATGGCAACAACAAGAGCAAAAAAACTAATTACAGTGATGGAAGCTCGAGTTGGGCGATGACGAGATGCAGCGCCGAGCTCCATCGTGCACAATCATCTCTCATCTGCATATGAATGTGACGCGAGTTTCCATAGCTAACCCTATGAGTGAGACATTGGTCCAGCAAGTACCCAGTTAGCAAGCCGAGTTGGCAAGCCTTGGACCCGTCGACTTTGGTGAGCCTTGCCATCCATGGGGTCAACCATTCCTCGCATTCTTGCCATTCGCTATTCTAATTAGTGCAGCTTTTAGACCTACGTATCGAGGAGGGATTAGTACACAGTGGCACCACTGCAAATGCAATGTAAGAGTTGATGTTAGTCGGTGCTTGAATGCGCGCTATGCTGGCGGGCACCATCTAATCAGTGATCAACTGGGCATACAAACTAACGTTAGCGACAATGTGCCTCTTTGCAGGGCAACATCACTCACTAATCACTACAGACGTCTCCTCACAGATAGGCTTCAGTTCAAGCTCAATTCAATCAAAGTGACCATGTTGGCTGCTCTACTGATTAGGGCCAACATAACTAAAAACGCAGTTAGCATCGTGTTGCAAGAGCGCAAGAAGTGCCAATGGTAGTGTAGTGTGGTGCGCAGTACAGCAAATTTGAGTGTGGCGCGCTACTCACCAGTCTTCTCTTTGATCTCACAGAGGACGCTGAAGAGCGCGCCTCGCATTCGGTGACAGTAGAGCGTGTGTTTCCTACCAGTCGAGAAGGGAGAGGAGGGGGAGAAAAAATGAGAGGAGGTTAGTGGCCGTGCAAAAGCAACGAGTCGGCATAAATGACACTTTGAACACGAGCAGAAAATTGTTTTATGCAAATAAATACATTTCCAATTACCACAAGCTGAACAAATGGTAGCTAAGCTGACAGTAAAACAATGCCAACCCCAGGCTATTACCTGATGGCAACATTGTCCCCTAAGTGGCCGCACTTGAATGCACTGTGGCGTGTAAGGGCCAGGTCGTCACCGTGATAGCACTACACACTACACATGTAACATTTGTTAAGCTTACTCACTACTACCCAACGTCAACTTTGTTATTATTTGGAATAAAGATCAATAAAACTCACTTGAGCCCAGTCATGCCATTGAGGCGAAAAACTGGAGAATGATCGAGCTAGTGAAGAGTAAAACCACAAGCTAATCTGAGGTGAGATGGGCCATGCAACACAAATAGGGCTAGATTGGCCGTGACAGAACTAAGCCAATGCAGCGAAAGGACGACCCATTGATCGACTTGAAACAGAACCTAATGCAATGTTAGCATCATTTAACTGTGATTACTAGATTCGAAACCAAGTCGGTATCTCGATGGGCAAATTAGCTAACGCCGGTCGGTGTGCCGGCGCGCGTCACCATTACCGCGGCACAACTCTACCGCAAAATGGATCCCACTTTGCGGAAACGGAGAGTGCGAATATCGTCGAATAATAGAGCCCAAGAGCGGTGATGGTGAAGTAATGCGGTCGGTCCCAACGAAAGGGAAAACAATCGGAGCCACACACGGCGAACGGCGTCCTGCCTCCCGCTACTCGGGCGAGCTGGCACTCGTCTCGCGCTATTGTGTTTTGATTGTCTCAGCAGCGCCCGACCAACAATAACACAGAATCCGACCACAATCTGGCTGCTGCTGGCGCGCACAGCATTTGCATATCGGCAGCAACACATTGCCAAGCCCATTGTGATCGCATCTCTTGATCTCAGCCGCCACCGATGCCACCACCGAGACGGACTGTCTGCTAAGGTCCTAAAAATAAATTCGTACCCGAATCAATTTGGAGTGACTTGCTAGCCGCTTCCGTACAGAGAAATCGCAATACCATGAGAATAAGATTATAAAGAACATTAAAGGGTTACGAGTTGCGAAAGGTAAGTTATTAGAAATATATATATAATAATATAAAGAGTGTGGCGCCAGCATGATACAGCTGAACGGGCAAGTGAAGATGCCCCAAACTCGGGACAATTCGCAAAATCTCCATTTGTCACAGTGATTGACGCGTAAGAACGACTGACGGACCATCGATCGAAACACACAGACTTCCTCTCAATAAGATTTATGAGATGTAAAATTGACTTTAATGACACCGGGCTCACCACCGGGTCTCGTGCAACCCAACTGGCAGCACGCATCTCACAGCTCTATCATAACTAGCCAGTCGCAAGTGCAGAACCGTGCACAATGCTAATCTTAGAACCAACTTAGAACAGTGGTGGTGGTGAGAATCGAGCCAGAGTTCGACATCGAGAAACAAACCACGAGTACAAGCCAAAGACAGTGCACGTCCTCGACGACACTCGCGCCAGTGTCGCCGATCTCCCGGCTATATTTAGACAGTGTCTCTAGTTTTCGTTGCTTCAAGCTACGCAAAATTAGTTGTGAGAAAAGCTCGCACAACTCGAGTCGGGTAAATGTCGATATTTAAAAAAATAAAATGTAACTTTTTGAACGTCATTCCAAGATTGGAACGTCGAGCAAGAGGATATGGTGATATGAGACGAAGCAATGAGCTGGAGAGCTAAAAGAAGAGAAAAATACCAGTCACAAGTGCTTTCCGCCCATGTTGAAGTGGAATTTAAACCATGCTTGCCATAGAGACTACAAGTGGCGCCGAGAGAAAACGGCGGGTGGTGTTGGCAACAGTGTTCGCCACACCGAACTACCCTTCGCCATTTGGCGTCAACTTGTCCATAGTGTGGAAATCACAAAGAGCCATGAAGAGAAGACAAGTAGAGGTGTCTGGCTGCGGTACGGTGCCACACTTTGATGCGCTCATCAATAAGAGATGCTAATTGGGCGTGAAGAAAGCAACAGTGCCAGTGACTTGCATCGCCTGCGCCTCTGCGTTCCATCTTCATTAGTATTGTCACCCAGTTGACAATCGACTGAGTGACTGACTGGAGGCGCACATCGACCGAATTCATCATCCAGCGAGACAAGATCAACACTCATCTCACTGCCACGCGGTGAACATCGATTAATCTCATGCCTGTCGTGCCGGTGGCGCGCGGCGAGGATCACCCCAACGTCTCAAGGTCTGCTCGCGCTCGCCTAATCCATCTCCATCGAGCTACTACGGACCAAACAAAGCGTGCGCGGTGTCGAATCTCCGGAATCACGAGAGGCAAGTACATCATCTGTCCAATTAGGTGTCTGTAGCGAGTGCCACAGTGTGATGCCGCTAAAATGCACAGTTAGCCGGATGATGAACGAGCCCGGTTGGAAATGGTGCCGAACGCGAGCGTGGCCAGGCCACTGCGCAACAGATGAGCTGGTGGTTGACAAACGGCTCAACAATGGGTGACAGAAACTCTGAAACTCGCCATATGATCTGAGTCTCCTGCACTAGCAAAAATTATCCGACTCTTATCTTTGCATTTCGACTAAAGTCTTTGACGTTTTGATGTGATCCAAACCTAAAGCATCCACTTAAGCGATCGTATGCACTGGTTTAGTACATTGGCTTATCGTTGGAATTTAGTGGTCCTACCCAAATCCGGCCACGCCAGTGGTGGTCTGATTGCAAGCCAACACAAGCATGTGCCACCTGACAAACGAGCGACCAACAGAGCAGCAGTCACGCTGTTGATGAACCCCACGGCGAGGCACCACTAATGAGCCGCGTCCTTGCACTTGACCTCGAGCCAAGAGCACAGACGACAGAAATAGACTCTTACTGGTGGACAATTCCCACTGGGCCTCCGAGAGCATGATCATCTCCAGTTACCATTCAGAGAAACTCGAAGCCACTGAGTCGCAAAAAGTCATTGCGCACTGAGAATATGTAAGGGGACCTGGGACGCGCCTAATCTCGTTAAGGGACAACGCGCTAGGCACCTCTAAGTTCCGAGTTGGAAAGTGCTAACTTGTATGGGATATAGCAATTATGAACTAATAGGGCTGTGAGCAAGCGGTAAGCTTGGGACAGGGTCGCGAACATGGCATGCTCCGCTTGCGCGACAAGCTATTAGGAAGACAATGGACCGAGCGAGTCGAAGAAATCAATGTCGAATAAGCAACAGTAGGGCTAGTCTTGCAGATCGAGTTGGCCGATAAAAGCCAACGCGCGGCGAGAGTCAAATCCCGAAATCGACCACTAAGGTCGGTGGCGTGGTGTGGTAGTGGTGGCGGGGGTCGCCACCAAGATAAGTGAAGTGCACCAAGATGAGAAGTGAAACTTCTTTAAAAATTCAACTGCCCTTTGTCGAGAGGTCATGAACTATGTGCGCCTAGTCACTGGGAACGCCAGGCTAGTTCAATGGAATACGAGAAGAGATCGAGAGAAGAAATCCGAGATGAGGACCGAGCCAGTGAGCGGGAAAAGCGCAACCGGCTGTGGTGGGACTAGCTGACGGGCTGCTCGCACAATGACGAGGTGGAAGGAAGGAGAGCGCGCCGAGCAGTGGCGCGGACCGCGTTCGGGCGCTCCCCACTGCGCGACCCAATCTGTCCCGGCTTGGGAACAATGTGTCAATCTCCCGCTCGCTCGATCGGCGCACTCGGAACACTCAGTGCGTGAAGTTTTCCCTTCAAATTTGACTTTTACAAGTGACTTTGACAGAGCTCGTCGTGGTGGCTCACTGGCCAGATTGACTTTGCTCGTGCCAACACATTCCAGATACCTCCTGCCGATATCGTTGGCGCTCACTAGCTCGCTCAAAACATTCGAGCCACAAAATGAATGCAATCACATAAAGAGCAAAGCTGAGCAGAGTCAATGTGGTGTGCGCGAGCGAGATATTTGCGAACACACCTAGCGAGAGAAATAGAGAGAGAGAGAGAGAGAGAGAGAGAGAGAGTGAACCAGCGAATGACGAAATGCGGCGCGACGAGTACGATTGACAGAAGGCGACCGGACCGAGCCAGAGAGACAATGGGCTCGAACGGTGCAGACCGAGCCTGGTGATACAAATACAAATAGCTCGCTCGGAGAACCCAACATTTAGACGCACAGCAATGCGTGGATCCACCACAGACTGAAACACACCTCACCATACTGTGTTCTCGGCAGATAAATTCACAGTAGGGCTAGTGTTGGACTCTCCATTAGTAGCTATTAGTAGATACATTTAACTTTTGAAAGTAGCTCCATAGAGAAAGCACGGCCAATCGGCAGACAATGGGTGGTGCGCGCACCGAGCAATTCAATTCAAATTAGAACAGAGACCGAGGCTTAGAGACAAGACAAAAAGCATACTAGCACAAATGGTTCCATTTGGAACGGCTAATTGCAAGCTCATTCACCGCGAGTTGGCGAATGGGCCAATTGGGATTGCAAGGGGTCGAGAGAAGCGAGGTTAGGTTAGGTTAGATCGAGGTCAAGTACATAGATGCAATCAATGGGTAGCACAACACTATGCGTCTGCGAAATGTTGTCTGCTGCAAAAACTCTAGCTACGAGCTTGTAATTTGATTAATTTACCACTTGTAACGTATTGTAACTTTTACAAATCGAACCTAACCAATCTATGCACCAATATTCTAACCAACATCATGGCCATGCGTTTTGGCCACCAAAAGTTTCCTTTTACACC
>WURS02405325.1:0-17016 GCA_011762765.2 Rhinocypha anisoptera
ACGTACAAAGACACAGGACACAAAAAAAGAAACTCACAGTGTGAAGAATTTTCGGTGGCACCACCACCTTCCTCCGTTCAGGAGAGAACTCCTGAACAGGACGTCCGAACAGGAGTTCATTCTCTCCTGAACGGAGGAAGGTGGTGGTGCCACCGAAAATTCTTCACACTTTGAGTTTCTTTCTTTTTGTGTCCTGTGTCTTTGTACGTTCCACTAGTGTTCGAGCCAATATTATTCACATGGTGAACCTTTTCGAAGTTAATATATATATATATATAGGTATATGTATGCATATATGTAAGTATATATATTCGTTTCTCGTTGAAGTCCAAAATATTGGTTCTACTGAATACCAATTTATAAAATCAAAACTCATGGCCTATTTGATTATTTAATTATTTTTATCGATTGCAAAAATTTCACTCGACGACATCGTCTTACTATGGATTGCCTGACCATACGGGATAATATATAAAATTATTGTGCTATTTTAATTCTTCACAGGTCATCGGTTTTCATATGTATTCCGAACCATGACGTATAGCGTTTCAGTCGCAAATCAATTAATTATTTCGTACTCCTCGTATGATGATCAACATTACTTGTCCTGATTGAAGCGATGACTTTTAACCACCAATTAAGACTGCATTCATCATTGGTAATTAAAATAGAGTGTGGAGTAAATTCATATTCATGCCGTGATTTTACGTCATTTGAAAAGGCTTCGTAATGGTTTTGTCATTCAATTTAAACTTGCTTTCCTCTTCAATGCTGCTTAGATTCATTTCATATTAAGGACCAATGAACCAAAGTAAACGAGTCAATAAATTCTGATTGTTTAAATAACTTTCTTAACTCAACTCAAGATAGAGGCAGAGAATATTAGAATGTTATTAGTATCCAAGGCATTAGTATTTTTCAAAGTTCACTGTGGAGGTCGTCACTTGGTGGAAATCCATGATAAAATGATGTTTTTTTAAAAAAATAACTCTTATATTTCCACAAAAGAAATATAAGAGTTATTTGTGGAAATATAAGAGTTATTTTTTAAAAAACCATCATTCTATTAGTATTTTTGTTTTTTAATGGGTACGTCGATGGCCTTGGTCATTTTCTCCACCTTCTCAAATCGAATAAATGTCCAATTCGATGAACACAACACCCATTCCCATTGGTAGGTCCCGCAAACCTTCGGTTAACCGTCAAACGCGTTACCCACCTGACTTAACAAACTGGCAATATGGGATACACATTTTCCCTTTATCTACTGATATAGAGAACACGCATTCTGACGTAGGCTAATATGGATCGTTACAGTACTAGGGTAAATCTAAAAATTCGCTTATATATATATATATACATTTTTGAAATCATCTTGGAGAAACAGTTAAGTTTGGATAACACATTTCAAACGTCGGCCTCGCTGGCGGCGGGGGAAACGTCCTCGTTCACCATTCCTGGGGTCCCGGGTTCAAATCCCAGCGAGATGGTTTCAAATTCTCCATCTAGGAAATGTATGTGTGGGTTTAGGCAGTGTTAATTTTTAAATTTTATATCTTGCCTCCGTAATTGTATTCCTAATCGTAACCGTAATTGTATTCCTGCGGTACGTGGGCAACTGATTAATTAAAAAGATTCATTAAGTAATTCATTAGTAAAAAATACATTAAATTGGACAACTTCCATTTTTAATTTGACTTGCGAAAAGAACAAAATGGCGATGATAGATTGAGGAAATCACCGCTCGGTTGAACATTTTGCATTTTTTTTTGCACGATGTGGTTTGCATTCCCTGAGCGTCTGCATCGAGGGGAGCGAAATCTCAAGTCTCGCTCGGAGACAGTGGGTGGTTTGATTTGTGTCCACTTAATCTTTTTACCCTCGGCCTCGCTCGGTGAATTCGAGGGAAAATAATCTCTTCCCTGGGCGTTCTCTCAATCCCAATCTTGAGGCCCGAGAAGGAACCATCGGAGTCCGAGCAGGATCTCCTAATTGAATTATGTCTGACAGCTGGCGGACATTTAGATTTATTCAGCCTGGGCGTTTCCGTTTGGGAATGCCGTCAAAGGATATCCCTTATCCTGAGGGCAGACCGCAATCTACGGAGGCATTTGTTCTTCCTCCGGGGAGAACGATTCTCATGATTCGGGAGGAAATGGCGGCCGCTATTACTCGGTGGGTTTAAATCCAAAAGAATGGAGGACCGTGGGTGAATTCAAAAGGGAATCCACGGAAAACGTTTTGAATTCAGGAACGTGATTCAGTGGTATCATTAAAATTAGATTTCCTTCGGGAGTCACGTGAAATTCATAGTTTTTTTACGACTTCCCCTCGAGATTTTGGAATAAATATAGCATTTGGCACTCATCATGTAAAAGTAGCACATGATTTACCTGTTCCTTGATCAAAAAAATTAAAATATCATTAACAAAATAGAATTTTAGTACATATATCTATATCCTCTCTGCGCGCTCGAGTAAAAAGACTGGAAAATTGAATCATTGAAGTCATTTATGGTAAAAGCCTACTGCTGATCATAATCATTTTATGAATAATGAGTGACGGCCGGGGCACTCATTATTCATAAAAATGAAAATCTTCGAACTGCCTCATAATGACAAGTGGGTATAACATATTAGGATCACATTCGACGAAAGCCATCAGAGAGAGGTGTTGCTTTCACCATGCGAGCGAACGAATTATCCAAATTGCCAACACTGTGAAAATTCGCCCATTGTTTGCGTGAAAATTAATTTCTGAATGGAGCCTTGCCGCTTTCCACGGGGATTCTCATGCCCTTTTCATTTCGACTCCACTGGAAGGGCGTCCTCAGGTTCCACCTCATCAAAATGTCCGCAGAGGAGTAAATCCTCTGCTTTACTGGCTAAATATTTTGCACCGACTCCTTCGGGAGGCCCAGAAACGTGCTCCACCATTCCGATCACGCGAGGCATGAATGACCCTTTAAATCCTTCACCCCCGCAATTTATTCCTCTCCAAGTTTACTTTACGGCCCATCTTACTCCAATAGCAAACATTTACGTGGTAAGGGAAACATCCATGCGAGGGTGTGGAGTGGAGGGGGGAAGGGGGCCGGGAGAGTGGGCGGAGTCCACACAGGGGTCGTGAGGGCCGGAACACTTCATACGGGGAAGGTTTGGTGTTCACCCCTCCCGAATGAATAGGGCAGGGGCCCATCCCATGGACTGAGATAGTGTGTGTGTGTGTTCCTTTATCAGCCCCGGAAATCGAAGTCAGGCCCTAATTGCGCAAGCCATGTACAGGATCCCAAACATTGTTCATAAATTTACTGGTATTACCTTCTTTTCACTAATTTCAGATCGAGTTTAGAGTGTTACTAAAGAGTTTCCGATGAATCATAAGGTGAGAGGAGGCACCAACGTAACGGACACTTCTCCCGTGATTGTGGATGGCAATAATGAATTCAAACAACACATTCCAATATAAAGTATTTTTTGCGGACGAGGAAAGTCATCACTTTTTCTTTCCGTTTAAGAACATGGGGCATAAAATTCTATGGATTCTCTCTCTTCTATGTACAAAACAACTCTAACGCCATTGAAAATAAATAGTTTGTGAAAAATGTAAGTATCTCAGTAAATTCAGGTTACTTTCCGTAACAGGTTTACTTTGAATAAAATATTACCTACTCGTGGGTTAAAATATTACATACACTTAATTCGGTCATAGCGGATACGTAGCGGTTTCATATTTTGATGGAAACTTCGTCCAAATAGTCGAAACCTACACCCCTACTCGTTACGTTCTGTAACATAAAAGTTCTTTAAATAAATAATCGCTTGACACAGCGTGAAAAGTCAATGCGTGTTTTCCTGGAAGGTAAATTTTTAGCCACCGCGTCCAGGTTTAGAGTCAACTGCAGGCTTGCCACCCGGAGTTGAGCTAGAGATATTATAGAGTATAAAAAATAGCCATGAAAAAGCTTGGGATGTAACTCATGAAACATTCTTTGAGAGGACACAGGTGAATTGCGAAAAATCGCAAGCCTTTATCGTAAGTGAAATTTGAAATAGTTATTATTCATTCAGTCCTAACATCTCAAGCCTTTTCAGTCTCAAATATCTTGCCACACCGAAAGAAAATAATGTCTCTGTCGTTCTACTGATATAGTAGAAGACTGTTCAATTACTGTAGAGTGAGTATTGTTCAGAGGAAAAAAAACTACTTTAATGCCTCCTTTTTATGACAATGCATCCGGCATGAATACGTGGAATGAAGTCCAAAATAAAACTGCGATGGAAAAGCACGAGAACCGAAGGTGTTTTTTTTTTCCTTTGTGGCCCGCTGGTAGTGCGAACGGCAAGTATTACTACTTTCCCCGGAAAGTCAATGTCGGCCCCAAGTCTCCTCAAATTCATCAATCAATCGGGAAAAAAGTTTACCGACAGCATAGGCGATGATATATATTTTTTCCTATTTCTTTGGAAGTCGATAACGAGCTTGGAACAAAGCACTGATAATCCATCTCAGGAAACAATGATAGAGAGATTTTCTCAAAAGAGAGAAAAAATCGCAGATCGTTTTGTGATGAACAGCCACGAAGCAAAGGAAAAAAGCATATATATACATATATATATATATATCTGAATTGAGAAAATTACTTCATTATGTCACGGATTAGGAAAAATATCTATCAATGTAACTGAAGACGTTAAGCTCAATTCGTTCGTTCGTTGCAATCCTTTCCTGATCTTACGTCGATGGCATACCCCAAGCCTCTCACTACATCAAAAACTCTGAATAAGTTAACATAAAACTGCATAGCGTAAAAACGTGAGGACTGAAGAAACTAGAAGAGGACTACAAAACCAACTGAAGAAGACAGTACAACAGACAACTAATTAAATACCATTCCTTCGGTTGCTTTGCCACTCCTCTCCGAAACTCTCGCAATACTCCCAATACAAATCCTTATTATCCGTTTTTGACTTGAGGATTTTATCATTGGATTCTTACGAATTCACAAATGAGCAATTTTCAATGAATTAGTGAATATTATGCCGTTCCGATTGTTTTTATTACAATTACTTACATATTATTTCCAGTATGGTTAGATTTGTCGTGAATTTGTCCAATACCTTTTTCATATGCCTTTAGCTCCCTGAGTTTATTGTTGAAAGTTTCTTCTATAGTTCGTTTTTCTCGATTGTATGACGATATTATGATTATAAAGTTTCATTGTTTGAATTACTGATTGCTATTATGATGATTTAAATGGCAGTGAATATTAATCCCATTGATTTTTATCAAGTGCTTCACCAGTGTACACTACTTCGTTAAAATTATAATGAAAGAATTTAATGGTTTGCAGTAAATAGTATTTTTACTTCATCTGATATATTAAATATTTATAAACGAAAAAATATATATGGCATGATGAGGCAAGGTCTCGAATACACTAGGGTCAGAATATATTTGAATATCTTTTATTCATTGACATTAAAAACTGTGGTTAACAAAATCTTTCACTCGAATTAGGTTGTAATTTGCATTTTTTCCCATTTCTTCTAACTTACAAGCATCTTTGTTCTACGTATGTGCTTCTTTTAGCCTCCGGGAAATGAAAATAATAACTCCACAGCATAGATCCAATATTTGAAGACTGTTGGAAGGAAAATGAGGGAAACCATCCTAATCTAAAACAAATGCCTTTTCGATGTCTTGTAGGGGTACTTTTGGCAGTGAAACAAGATTTGCGCTTTCAAGCTTTTGGTGATGGAATAAAATGGTGATCGTTTTTACAATACAATGAAAACAATTGATCACTTTAAGCGGAAATTCGTTTTTATTTCCACATGAAAAATTTCGATTGGATATTAAGTGGATTTTTTCTAGAATAGTTAGGGTTTTGGAATCCCTATGAATTAAAGTACATTTATGATGATTTTATGACTATCAACCAACCACAATTCCCTCGCTTCAAGTGCACTCAAGAAGAGTCCACAGATTCCATGTATTATTTGTGCAGAAAAGTAATTAAATATAATTTTTTCATTTTAAAATGAATTTTCTTTACTTTAGTCGTGTGCGCCTTAATGATTTATGTTTCTTTTCGCGAGCGATTTATATAAATCTGCAAATAATTTTCCGTCGGTGGATAAAATTTTATATTTATCCTTTCAATCCATGTTTTTTCGTGCTGCTTGTCTAGAATTGAAATAGAGATGCGTTTAATATACTAAATGTTCAATTCTAGACATTAAAGCTTACATTGAGAAATGTAATTGACTTCATGTGACCATTAACTACGGCGAAGTCTAATTGTGGGAAGGAAAATATTGATGTCAGGTTGGTCCTCCTGTCCCACATCTGCATATATTTGCATATCTAATAATTTGTCACCAAAATAGTTTATAAATATTACTAGAGGTTCCTCAACGCTGGCCTGTGACAGCATGATTACCATCAATTAAAATGTGCAAAATTCAGAAAAAAAATTTTAAAAGAGACAGTTATATTTTTTTAAAGAAGACAAGTTAAGAATTACTATGAAGGTTACTGAGACTCAAGTGAAGAAACCATTTCTGTTTTTAAAAATGAAAAATATCACTTTAAACATAATGCACATGCTTCCTCTGTTAAAGAGAAATACAGTCCCTTGATTCATTTTGAATTGTTAATTATAAATCAAATTTTCTATTCCCATTGAATTTTTTTCTGGTCAAACTGTCAAGCGCACTTGATTTATTGTATTGATGCGCTCCATTGACCATTGCGACTCTAAAACGAAAGTTATGTTTAAAGAATTTCGAGGTGGAAAGATTTGATCCATTCATTCCTCTCCGTTGGTCGTTGTATTTCATCCAGGGTCGCAGGTAAGCTAATAAGGAGGCGAGAGTGGCGGGCACTATTCATTTTCTAGGCTGAATTATAATAAATTGTTATTTTTCATTACACTTCTTTTTGAATTTATTATTAATTCGTTATTCCAATTTGTATTGAGCTCATAATATTACTAGAATTTAATTAGTACAAAATTACATCCATAGGTATTTGTTCTTAAAATTTATTCTTTAAAATGTATTAATAATTGAGTTTCTCTAAATTCATACCGTGCTTTGCTCTCAGAATTTATTAATCACTCGTTTATATCATAATTACATTTTGTAATTCCATTTGAAAATTATTGATGTAATTTCAACGTGTAACTGTCTCGTTAAGCATAATGTGAGTAGGAATGTTTCCAAAAATATTCATACGAATGTTTCCTTCTATTTTGCTGTCACTTTCTTTCTCCAATTAATGCTCCAATTAATGTTTAGACATTTATTTAAACACCCGGTGCTTACATTTTACGTTTATATTGTAAAACGGAAATGATAATTTGCGATCCACAGGAGATATTTCGAGGTCAATATTGACGTATTTCAAAGTGGAGAATTACAGTATCAAAAATCCGTGAGCAAAAGGAAACTCGAATTATCGTTTTTCTGTTTGCGAATTCCTGAAATTCCTCAGGGTGGAGATGACGAGCTACTAACACGTATATAATTATATGGATCAGCAGGTACTATATTTAAAAAGACATTTTCAATGTAGATACCACCTTCTTCAGTGATTAGAATCTAAGTTCAACCCCTGAAGACAGGGGTGGCACCACCAAAAATTTAAAGCAATTGTGTCTCTGTGTAACTAATCTATTAATTACGTCTTAATTGGTCATGAATGAGACATTCTTTTGTTATATAAACACATTTATATGTTTGTGTATATATAAAAGAGTGAATGATTGCTCTCCAAGAGAGGAAAGCTCTTTGCGGGCATACTATTTCCAGTTCTATGGTTTGATGAGGAGACATTTAAATTAGCACCAACTCTTTTGCGACGGACTCCCCTCTCATCAACCCCCTCCCACTTCGTCGCTACGGTCGCCTCTCCGCCTTCGGCTTGATACGAAACATCCAATCTCAAGGTTTCGTGATAAATTAGTTTACTCTAACGAGCCTTCCTCCTCCTCCGCCTCCCCTCCATCCGCGCCACCCTCCTCAATTGGCCTCCCGCCGCTGGCGTCCGCGCAAATATCAAGCGAAGAGTCACTCGCGTCTCCCCTCGCTTCCCGACGACATAGATAAGACTCGGACGCGGCCGGGAGAAGGAGAGAAAGAGAGAGATAACGTGTAAAAAATTGTGCCATTATTTTCCCTTACTCCTCTCGCTCTCTCTCTCTCCCTCCGTCTCCACCTTGTAGTCCCCACACCCACCCACCCACACACACACACACACTCTTCGGAGTTGCCTCCCTTGACGACGACGGAGCGGCGAACGGCCGCTGACGCACGGCTTCAAGAGATTTCCAAGACGGAAAGAGGATATATTTCCCTTCCATAGGGGATCCACGTAATTTCCTTCATTTCCGATCTTAGGAAAAGTTTCGTGCGCACTACTCCTCGCCTCTGTCGATGGAAGGGAAGAGGAGGGGATGGTGAGGGGCGAGTTTCGGGAGAATTAGTATTCCTTTGAATGTCCTGATATTACCTACGGAGTTCAATGCCCGATGGTACGAAGATTTTTTTCCACTGCTGGTGGAGAGGATACATTTACTATGCATATGTATACTGTATGTGTATGCGTATTAGTATGTATATGTATGTGTGTATATGCGTATGTACTTATTATTAACATGCCTAAAGTAATACATGCATTGAAGTAGAGGCAATATACCACGTATCATATTATGCCTTGGCTGACGATAATACGCTGGAAATTCAAGAGTATCCTTTCTCTACGATATTCGGATTTCCACCTCCTTATCGCATCTTTGTTTGTGTGTAGACCCTTTAAGAAGCTATGTGAAAATCTTTGCATCATGTTTCTCTAAATATTCCGATTTAAATATTTTTAAAATACGAATTCGCCGCACAGAAGAAAGGAGCCATTCGAAGACCTTAGCATTTTAGAAGTTTCATGCGAATTTAATTTCAGTTTTCTCACATTGGTTCTCGTTTAATATCCAATCTATCAAAAAACATAAATATGAGTTGGAAAAATGAATTTATTCACCATTTAAGGGGTAATCCATTTGTAAAATGCATATTGATTGACTTAACAAGTAATCACCATACACAGTTTGTGATACAGCATACATATCCTTCAAATACTTACCTACCCGCCATCTGAATTATAACCATTAGTTTGCTTTCTTTTCTATCTCCGAATCAGTATATTGCCCCAAAACCCTTAACATAATTTAACGTTTCACTATTTCGGATTTGGGGTTGTAGGTAAACATAAAAATAGTGATTTAGACAATTTTCAGACAAGCTACATTCCTTGTATATTTTATTGACCATATTTGTTAAATTGTTCATAAAATTATGCCCAAAGCAATGATGAGCTTCTGATGTTATTGTAATCCTACCTGAAGCCTTGGTTTTCCTAATATCTGTGTAACCTTCTTCGTGTTGTTCTCATCAGTCCGATATGCACTAATATTATTAGTAATATAACGAGGAAACTGGGAGGACAAAAGGAATTTACAATTTATTTTTTTAATCTCCGTTTATAACTATTTAATTACGTTTACTTCATTGCTTAAGGTTCCGACGTATCCATTCACTTTTAATGAACTTATTTTTATCCGTGCAACAGCGTCTCTTCTCTCACCCCCAGTCCAAATAAAGATCCTCTCGCGCTACGAAATGTTTATCACCCCCTTCCTCACCTGCCCAGGGGCCAAGGCCCCGACCCCTTTCGCATTTTTCCCGAGCCACGCCACATCTGGCTCGAGGACAGAGGATTTAGGCATTCCACGCGGCCCTTCATTCTCTTCCCCCTCCCTCCTTCCACTTTGCTTCCATTGTGTGTCCGGCCCCTTTCTTCGTTTCATACGGCGAACGTGCGGGCGTCGTCCTCCTCCTCCTCCCCGTCTTTTTTTTTTAAACTTGGAGACTCGCTTTGTCTTTTCGCTCCGACCGCCGTTGTTTAATTCCACCGTGATCTTTTTCCGACCTGCCTTTTCGCGTCATCTGCGTTCTCGCACATAAATGTTTCGCGACATCAACGGAGTCGCCTGCGGTCCATTTTCTGAGCGCTCGCACAGACGCGGCCGTTTGCTTATCCGCGCCGTTTGTCAAAGCCAGTCGAGCTGTATTCCACCTTCGCAATTCAAGCCTGAGGCACAATTACCCCTCTAGAGCGACACAGAAGGTATTTTTTTTAGTTTATCAGTCCCGTGTGCATTTCCGCTTACGTGCGAGATATTCAATGAGGGTTTCAGCGAAACCCTAACACTATTATCGGCAGGTTGCTAGCCACCCCTTCCATAAATATCCAAAATCCTTCGCTAAACTGCAATAAAAACTGTCAGGGGTTCCAGGTGAAAGTAAGGAATGTCGGAAAACGAATGTAACTTCGATGCATTGGGTCAGTCAATTTAAAAATCGAATATCAATGGAGTCGCTGTGAGCGGTAGACATTTAAATCGATCCGTAGCACCAATTTACATCAACGACTACGTTTTATTCTAAAATAAACACAGTTTACCCTTTTCGGATCGAAGTATACTGCGGATAATTTCGCGAGTTCAAGATGGGTCTTCCTTACAGGTGTTCAATGTTTACCTTTGGAGATCGATTTAAGACTTGAACAGAAGGACCACTAATGCAATACATTTTATGTCTCTCTTCAATCTCGAAGAATTCAATAGTGAAGAGTGCTGATCCAGTACTCTTGACTCTGTAAAGTGCTATTACTTTACTTTATCATTCATTCAATATATATATATATATTAAAATAATAAGAAACAAGTAAATGGAATATATAAAAGGACGATCACAAAGTAGAAATATTTGATGATGAAAACTGACAAATTCATATGAGAAAAAGTTTTGTCCTCTGCCGGGCCGCCGAGAGCTCTCTCTTTACACATGAATTCGTCAGGTATTTCAGCTCTTTTCAGAGTGGCTACGACTGCCCGACAAGAGTAATTTGTTTAAGCACACCCTAAACGTATATTGGGGAAGTCCGGTGTTCGAGTCCCGGCTGATGACAAAACTTTTTCTCATATGAATTTGTCAGTTTTCATCAAATATTTCTACCACACGTTGTGTTCGTCCTTTTATGTTTTCCCTTTCCTTGTTTCCTATTGTTTGAAGGAGGATTTTTGCCATATGGCGGTTCTTTCTGTATGAATGTGTGTGTCTATATATATACATATATACTTATGTGATTTAGTGGCCGAGAAGTAACGTATACGATATAAATACATATATAGTGATATACGGCTCTCAGCAGATTGATATTAAAGAACCATGTAATACAGACGGAAATAAAACTGCCATTAACAAATATTGTTAACAAGTATGCATAGTTAAATATAAATTATATTTCTATCGATATAAATGCATCCAGTTCAATAAAACTGCTTCTCTCCCTGTAAGATTTATAGAATTTTTTTTAGCGCCCCCCTCCCCCCGGCACAGCTGGTGACGCTCACGCTACCCATATGAGTGTTATTGTAACACCTGAGAAAATGTTAAAACTAGAATTTATATCGATCCGTTTTGGAGCAGTTGAGTCATCAAAGAACTTGCTGAACGAGAAAAACTGGACATGGATCCAAAATTGGGAGTGGCCTCCGAGAGATTTTTTTCTTCGAGGATAGCTATAAGCTACTCTCAACAATAGTAACAGTATACTATAACTATGATTTCCTATATGTTAGAGATTTTATGCAAAGAAATACGGTTCAAGTGACTGAATCAATGAAGTCATGTGATTTATGAACCTGCTGGCGGTGAAGTGCAAACGGTGGTTTTATAAATTCAGCAGGAGCCATCATGTTGATATCGTTATATATTTTGTAAATTCTACTCCTACGTATTACCCTGCGAACCGCCGCCGCACCGAAAAGCTTGTGGCAGGGGAGTCAATGAGTGCACGTGAATACTAAATATTCACACGAACTCAAATGCAAATGTTAGAAGTCATACATTACACACACAAGGAATCCACTAGATCCATAATGAAAGGAAAATTAAACTCATTGCGTTTCCACAGGAATTTTTTTAAAATTTCCGACTAGTGTCGCTACATAATAGCATCTTCAAGGTCCTGTATTTAATTTCACTTTCATAATGGAATTCCACCAAGTCTCGGCCTCATTAGTAACTTGTATAATAGCAAAACATCACCTGCATCATGCGGGACATAGTTAGACCGCTCACTACATGCATATAAGAAGAATTCTCAACCAGTTCAAAAAGAAGACTCTTTGAGAAAACGGTTATCTGGTATTCAGGTGCTTTCGTGATGGCTGAAACCGTGGATCACAGTCCGTAAATACTTCTCTCCAGGGTCAAGTTATATTTTGCTATCGCCACTATTGGGGAGTAAAAGGAATAAAATATTCGATTTTGCTACACAACGCCATGCGTGAGTGTGACTTAGATGATGCACATAAAATGTTTTACGTGGAAAGGAACACTATGTTCACCTTCGGCTGTATTCGAGGAGAATAAGCGCACAGTACTATTGTTCTTGAGATACATAGCTATAAAGAACTTACGTAAGCTAAGCTATGGTATTTAAATTGGAGCGAAGTGGCGACCTAGGATCTTTTCGGTCGTGAATGCACATAGTTTTAGATTTGGCTGATATGAATTTCAAACTGGTGATTTCTCTATTCATTATATAACAGAAGATTGCCTTAAAAGGGGAAAACTATTAAGCACTCTACGCTCCCCTTCTTCACTCTTGCTTTCACTCAGCTGTGCCTCATATCAAAACAAATATTTTACTCTCTAGCTACGAAGGATATCCTTTCTTCTATGCCATGAAAATCGCTTGGAAAACTTAGGAGTGAAAAAGAATGAATCTAGACATCTTCTATTTTACGAGGAAGAATTTGACAAGAATTAGACTCAATCTTAAAAATACATTAAGAGAATTTTTCTGCACACTTTCGATAGTGCAGTAGATTTTTCAGTTGTGACGCGGTGGAATTAATGAATGTATAAAAGAAATGTAAAATACAATTATTGATTATTAGTGATTTTCTACGAGATATCTTGTGAAACTAAGAACAGTTTCAACAATTTTATGCGTGGTAACAAACATGCAAAAATTTCTGTATTTTAAACATGCGTATGAAAAATAGAGAAGAAATTTTATTGAGAAATGACATTTTCACTGAATAATTGAAATGGGATTTTAAAAGACGCAGAAAGTGGGGCCATTAAAAAAAGTTAATCTAAAATTTCTTGACGTTCAGAAACAAGTTCTTCTTAGAAATAAGAAGTCCCTGGGCTTTTAACACAAATCTGGATATTATATATCCACCTGGAGTTTTCTATTACGTATTCATACTACTTATGCACTTAAGCCGTTCCCGTGTTTTTCATCTAAAGCCGGGTTTCAATTGACATTTAATGCAGCCATTCACTTAGAGATGCAAAACTGCCATAACGTATTACCAAGCCACAACATTAATTTTCGCAGCCAAAGCAACATTAATTTTCGGTCGGTAGATTACCTTCGTCAGAAGTAATAACATGAATATCTGACTGAGTAAAATTCGACTAAATAAACTCACCTCGAAGTAATTTCTGCATAAAAGAAATGGTTATAAAAGGAAAATATTAATAACTACTGGTTGAGGAGGAACTAGAGCCAACTCAAGGGATAGCAATAGAACTGGTTCCAATAATTTCTGTAGCTTAGTTTTGAAGTCGTACAATATATATCTCCGAATTTTAATGCGTGATAAATAACATGAGAATATTAACGTAATTTACATATTCGCATGAAAAATATTTAGGAAAAATTTATATCTAATGCCATGACAAAGAACCGTGTGATATAATTGCTATCTTCGTAAATATTTTTGTTTGGGAGAAGCCATGCAACTACCTTTGAAACCGCCTATTTTTTTGCAAATACGTTATATGCAAACAGCCATTTCTGAAATGTTGATGGAAAATATTTAGATAATGACAGAGTACTAAGCCTCCTCACAGGTACAGTAGATGTTTGTCTGCTTCCGTTTACTACTAAAAATAGGTACACGAGGTTATATGGTGCATTTTGTAGATGGAGAAACAAATACTGCCGCCTCTGCCCGCGAAAGAATTTCAAAATTATCATCGGCTTCTATCATGTAAGAAGTGCCGTTTCTTACCGTTCTATTCCCCACTTACTGATTAGCCTACCACTATTACGTATTATGATATGTATATCTCTTCTTTATGTTGTTTATATCACATCTGTCTTCCTCCATACATGTATTTCTACAATGTCCACAAACCTTCTTATTATCCTGTGTTACTATAAACTACTTTTCAGAGACATTTAACACAATCTACAATATTACTAGAAATCCAGATTTAATATCTCATGTTCAAAGCCCTTGTACTAAATTTGATAACCAAACAGCCTTTAGGGACTACATTCTTTAATAATTCCCACAAAAGACTATTGAAACAAAGACCGTGATGCCGTTAAAACACTTGCACATTTCATTAAAGTGCAGCTTCGGCCCATTTTCGGTATAGTATCTTATCTCGCCATCTGAAGTTCCCTCCGACGAAGGTCACTAGCGAGCAGCTTACATCTACATCTACATCTACATAATACCCTGCAAGCCGCCACAAGGGCGTGTGGGAGAGCGTTCACCGTCGTTTGAGATCCTAAAATGGCAAGGTGGACCTGCTTTAATGTTAGACAATTTTCTCTAAGCCATGGGACACACCGCACATGTTGTATACCTCTATATATTTCATATATATAGGGAGGAACATTCAAAAGAGCACGGTTTAAATGAAACTCCTGGTTGAAAAAATTGGTAGAAATATTTATGGGGGCTAGTGCATCTTCCAAATATTCTCCCATTCCTATCCGTGCATACCTTTCATCACGGTCTACTGAGCCTTATAGTTCTTTAAACAAGACCACGAACACTCAACGAAGAAAAAAAAACTCAACGGTTACTTTAGGCAAAAATTATTCTTAAATAAAGACGTGGTAAAAATGAGTTTATCTGGGAGAAAATCCTGCGAGCATGGGAAAAAAAGTTTAGATAAAAGCTTTATATTTTTGCGAAGGAAATATTCGAGTGATAAATTAGTTTAAGCATGACAAACTTAACTAATTGCATTAAATTTACAATGTCGTTAGGCCTGTTTCTATACTTGTGCCAAATATGGTTTCAGAGGTTTTAAATATAAAACTATAATCGTTGAAAAGGTACCCATGAAACCGAATCTGCTAAATAAGAAAAATTTTGGCCACAACAATAAACAAACGAACAGAACTTCACATTTGGAGAGAAGATAATCAAAGACTAGGTTCATGTAAATACTTGGGAGTCACTATTGTATAATGTCTGTTCTGCTGGATCCACAATAAATATCTTGCGAACATTTGGTGTGTTTCTCCCTACGTGTGACAGAATTTCTCTCTACGTAATTCAGTGACTGAAAAAATGCCAAGACCAGTTCGGGAAAAACCGATATAAATGAGAACAATGAGTTAATATAATACTAGTGTATATGTCTAGGGAAGTATGAAGAAACTGGGACTTGATGAGAGAATAAAGCTGAATAAAGTCGTCAACTGCCCTTTTATCTAGCGTCAAATTTTCAATTTAAGACAATAATGGTGCAATTGGAGTTTATGGAATGTCAAGACTTAATTGTATACTTTAACTAACAGAATTTGCGACTACAGAAAATGAAAAACATCGGTAATTAATTTCACTACTTCTCTTCCAAATCCTCCGACGTACCCTAAGGATTAGGCAATTGATTTTGCTATAGTGTTAGAAAACGATTTCCTGTTTAACCTCGTGATAAATGTTTCGTGGTGAAACGCCATCACGTGACAATGAAAATAGAAACTACGTTTGACACACGTTTAGGGTTGACTGTATCAAGTTCAGCCGAACGATGAACTTGAGAAAAGGCTATTATTACAGGAAGAACGAAATGTTTGGGACAACTAATTGACGGTAAAAAGTTAAAGCAGATAAGGCGCATACCTGGGCAGCTGTGGAAGGAATCGGCCGGTGTCAAGTCCAAGAGCACACAAGCGAACGCACAACACCACGAGAAAATACACCGACTCCTTACGCGACTGAAAGCAATACTCGGAGTGAGACCTAAGCAGCCTCTCTGCACTCCCGCAAGGTCTCTTTCCTCTCTACAACCCTCGACCACGACCGTTCCCTGAAGCAAAGGCAACTGAAATACTCGACCATTTACCCGAGGAAGGAACTGCTGTGTGGCACCTGGCGAGAGAGTAGCTCAAACCGCAGAGAGGCTACCGGTATGAGGCGAAAGAAATCTAATCCCCCCCAAGTCATTTTTGGTTTTGATGCTAAATGGGACCACCGATTGAGAGGACAATTGAACGATCCTCCTACAGTTGAGATCACCTGGGTTTTATCTAGAAAGAGCGACGTGTATGGAGGAGGGAGGTCGAAAGATGGAAATGTGCGTTAGAGATAAGCCCTCCAGCGGAGGAAGAAAAAGGACAATGATGGTTCAAGAGGTAAACAACAACCAAGGTGAAAGGAGGAGGAGAAGCCATCTGCGATAAGAAGTCGGAAGGACTAGGCTCCACAGAAATCGGGGGAGAAAATAAACGGGGTTGAGTCGATGCTGGTTCGAGCGCAAGGACTCAAGATTCGAATGGGATCAAGGGTAATGAGGAAGAGCAGGCCGAAACGGGAGGGAAGGGAGCGTCGTGGGTCGCGGGGCATCGGTGGTGTAGGAGGACGAGGCTTAAAATCGAAGGGGAGAAGAAGTGGGAGAAGGGGCAGCAAGACGGAAATGTTTTGGAAAGACTCACCCAAACGAGAAGGGGTTGAATTTTGGGACGCGGAGGAGGACGCAACCGCGACGCCAAGGGTGCGTCTTCTCCCAGGGGGGGGGGGGGGGGGGGGGGGGGGTAACGGGGTTGGGGGGGAAGGGGGGGAGTCGGAGAGCGGGCGGGTGGGGGAGAGGGGGTTGTTGCGGGTAAAACCCCGGGGGCCGGCGC
>WURS02405652.1:0-17012 GCA_011762765.2 Rhinocypha anisoptera
TCGAAAAAATCGACGTCTGACTGTGAGGGAACTTGCTGAAGAGAGTGGGATATCAGTTGGGTCATGTCACGAAATTTTGACGGAGAAATTAAAGATGCATCCCTATGATATGAAATTTGTGGCCATAAATGTGGAGAAGTGGTGACTTTTTTTCATCACGACAACGCTTCAACTCATTCAGCCCTCAGAACTCGTGATTTATTGGCCAAACACACAATCACCGTTCTCCCCCACCTACCATATTCACCTGACCTTGCTCCTTGTGACTTCTTCTTGTTCCCCCAAATGAAAAAAACCTTTAAAAGGAAGATGATTTTAGACGATTCCTAAGATCAAGACAAATGCGACGACACAGCTGAAGAGTATCACAAAAGAAGCGTTCCAGGACTGTTTCCAAAAGTTGAAAACCCGTTGGGAGAAGTATGTCCGCCCGGGAGGGGAGTACTTTGAAGGGGGCAGAGACCTGCAACTCGTAAATAAAGTATATTTTGTTTTATGACATCAGTCTACGTATTTTTTGAACAGACATCGTATATAATCTAGTCACCATTTTGATTTAAAATACAACGTATTACAGGTGCATGATGAATGTAGCATACTGAGTAAACACTTTGAAATGCTCAACATTCTTTGCCAGGAATATAGTTCCCGTGAATAACAGGTGTATGTTTCCTAAAGAAAAAAAAAAATTACTTATTTGTCCGATTTGCAGTGGTTACAGGAATAACGATCTTCAATGAATGTCACTTTAAGAGTAATGATAATTGATGAGGTTATGTAAGCATGATCTAGTTTATTTTATTTATCCAAAACCGATAATTCATTTGATCAACCTGACCCTGATAGATCATGTAATTGAAAATAGTGAACATAGTGTTATGCACTAATCACCATGTACCTGATAATGTCAAAGATATGTTAAGTCTTGCTTAAGTTTACTAGAAAGAGAACCAAAACATTAATGAGAACCCTTAAGGAGTAATGAGGCAGCCATTCTCCCTCTTTTGTCATCACCACCCTTACAACACTGCCTATCTGAATATATTACCAAATTTTAGTTTTTCTCGTGGAAACTCATAATCCTTATTATAAGGAAGAAGATCTGCTTGCTCATCCATTCCAAGATCTGGATCTAATGTAAGTAAGGCTCCTTCATGAAAATGAACTATATCCTGAGTGGTCAGCATATTCACAAGTTTCTGCAAAACAGGAAGAAACCTGCGTTGATAAGGAAAGCATTGTTGGGGATCAGGAGGAATACTAAAAGTAAAGGCTTTACTTAATGTAAGATAATAATCTCATCTCTTTTGAAGCAATGCTCACCCTTTCTTTCTTGATTCTCACAATGAGATATATCACTGCCACCAATAGAAATATGAAGACAACAGTTATAGCAGCAATTGTTCCACCACTTGATGAATTTGATGATGATGATTGGCCTTTCACTGTGAAAAATAAAATAAGGTGTGCCATTTTAGTTACTACTCTACAGTATGTTACTGAGGGTAACTATCCATCATGATGGTCTCATAGAATATTTTTTTTGCAGGTTCTTCATTAACTCCCAGGCTGTGAAATACTTAGATCGATATTTTGGAGTGTGATTGCAGAGAATACATTCATGTACATATGGATAGAAAATGTATCCAGGTTGTAACATTTGTGTATCATTTGCTGGTTAAGACATAGTAAACCCTAAGGCTGTAATATGGCGAATTGGCAAATGTCATGCCTCTATTCATAAAAATGGTTACAGGGTAATATATTATTAAAGAAAGATAAATGAAAGTGATTGTTGGGGACATAATGGTTGAGAAGAGATTGATTCATGTGGATATATTGAAGCTCTTAGGGAAGGAATGAATACTTAAAAGAAGAAAAAAAGTTTGTTTAAAAGTTAAATTAAAAAAGATAATTTCACTCATAGGCTGCTCGCCACACTCCCGGCGCGGTCCTCTCATTCGGTCTATTCAATTTTCTTTGGTTCGATGGTGCAAATATAGAAATCTTTTAATCTGCAGATGAAGATCAACGGTAGCCTGACATCTTTAAAAAGTAGCCTTGGTTTCAAATTTTATGGACATTTGCACTTGTATTATGTTTTAATAAATGATCACTATTCCAAACACCTCAAATCAATAACTCATTAAATATTTTCTGAATTATCAAACGCCATATTCACTTCACTAACAGCTTTTTTCTACTTTTCTTTAAACGGCATAACATCAACCTTTAGATATATTGCCAGTATTTTATTTCATGAAAACCATTAGGAGTAAAATTTTCACTAACTATATTATTATCATTGAAGGTGAAAAGAGAAAAGTAATTTCCTTTATGTATGAATGCTCAGTAAAAGTTAGATGTCTTATATATTTTATTGTGGTAACATTTAACATCAGTGAACTCTAGTGAACCAACGCCTAATAGAATAAGTAAATAATCACTATATTTTGAAGTTAGGTGTATAGAAACGACCGAAAAATGGAAATATTACTTAAATATGTTTGAGAGATTTTAAGCATAGTTCATTCAAAGTTAGCCATTGAGTGGAGAATGAGGGGGTGGGAGGGGTAATCAACACTGATGGTGGTCAGCATTTCCCCACTCCCTCTCTCTCTCTCTCAACTCTAAACGACAGCAGAAGGCCACCGTGACCTCTCCGACGAACGTCTCCATTGTGCCCGGGTGCTAACACGACTGCGGGGGTCTTTAACCCTTGTTGCTGTGAGCCAACATTCGGTTTACATGTGTCCTAGCTACTATTGGTGCACATAAGGTGACTGTGATACTTCGAGTTTACACGCCAATCTATTCGCCGGGAAAACCTGAGATCCTTCTCCAATGAAGTTGTTTTTTCTTCTTCTAGTATAGAATTTGACGGCGGTTCCGATCATTTGACTCCGTCTGGAAATCGAATATTTTTCTACGATTCCCGATTTTAAAAATTTCTTTTCTTTAGAATCGATTATCATGTTTCCATATACCGAATGGATGATTTTGAATCGATAATATTAAAGCGATTACTTTGTATAGTTTATTTGTGATCGCTTAGTATGAATAGATTATTTTGAATCGATTATTAGGAAGCGATTCTTTCAACAGGATATTTATCATGGAATATTTTATTCAATAATTTTTAAATAGTTACTTTATTTATAAATTGGTCATTATGAAGTGATTGCATTCAATAGGTTATTTTTTATAGATTATTTTTATGCTAATACATGGTTATCGGTTATTTTACAAAGGATTAGTTTTGATGAAATAACTGTCGTATATTTAAAAAAATATATTGATGGAAATAAAGAAATGTTCAATGATAATTTTGATTAGATTATTTTGAAAAATTCACATTTAATAGAACATTTTGAATAGATTATGGTCAATAGATTGTTTAATGGTCTACTGCTTTGAATTCATTAATTCACATAGTTTATTAAAAATTCAAAACTGTTGGTCATTAGAAATCAATTATTGAATTTATTGATCCGATTTAGATTAAAATTTTGATTCCTTTCTAAATACGATTCTGTTTCGGTAGAATATTGATCAAGTAGAAATCGATAGAATATTAAGTAGTCTTTTGGATTCGGTAGAATATTCCGAGTCAAGTTGCGATTCCGATGAGTTTTGAATACGTGAGGACAAAATAATAATCGTCATTGACGAATAAACAAATTGGGAGAATATAAACTTTTATTTTTTTCCTACTTATCGGAATTCTTTGACACAAGCAATTTAGGGACTAAAAAACTTAGCGAAAAAATCGATTAGCGAAGGGAAAATATGGGTGGATTCGCTAAAAGAAAGAGCAAACCAACCAAAGTGAGGATGTTGGAACACGTAGGGTGATTCAGAAATCGGTGAACGCACATTCATATCTCTCTTTTTAACTGTCTTTGCCATCAAATTACCGTTTGCCATAATCCATGTATATATCTTGCTTCTCTCAATTCGGAAAATATTTGGACAGTCTTCAAGGCTTGTTTAACGGTAAAAGAATCTTTAAAGCAGGATGCAGGCGGAAATAAGCAGATATATTCTTCCTTCCAAAGGAAAGGAATTTTGCCAAGTTACTGATAATCAGTGCTGCTGTTTGCACTTTTATTCTAAATACCTATGTAATAATAAGTAACTTTTTTCAAAGAGGTCATAACTGTATGTTTCTTAGTGTCCAGTTTGGATATACCTCTCTTCACATATTTCTCTCTCACTCTACACTCATAATTCCTTTAAAACCCTTTTAAACCGGTTACAGGGAGCATTTTTGCCGTAATGGTTTGATATGAGGTATGTGGAGGCAGCCATTTTCTTCTCGTTTTTTCATTTACGAAAAATAATATTTACCTCTTATATGAATTTTTATGTCTATTAAACATACTCAATTGCGAAATGAAATTTTTTTACTTTTCTAAGGACCAATGCCTGCATATCAATGATTAGATATTTAACTTTAGTTCAAGAAACACAAAAAATTCCGAATCGTAAGAAAGAAATTTTTTCATGTGAATTTAGGAACATATTTTCATGGAAACCTTTGAAATCTATAAATGAAGAGAAAAATTATAAAATATATTGAAAATAAATACAACGGTCCTTTGTGCTAATGTTTGTGTAAAAAATGACCCTACCTATAACGTAATGCGACCTAAAAAAATTATTCACTACGTTTCTCATACAGCAAATGGATCTGATATGTGGCCCATTAGGGAGGACGAGAAGCGTAATGAATATTAAAAATGTGTAATTTTCCACAAAAAAATCTTTTTTGCTACCCGGTCTTCGATGTTACTACATCATCATCAGGCAAGGAGTAACGTCGAAACCCGGGTAGCAAAAAAGATTATTTTGTGGAGAACTGCACATTTTTAATATTCGTTGTGATAAAATTCCCCCATTTCTCGCCAGATACTTCATTGTTTGTTACGTGGGGCCCAGATTGGAAGCTTTTGAGAATGTGTTTGGTGAAGGATAGAGATGGTGACGTGAACTGATAGATATCGAGTGAAACACTATGAATTCCGAGAGCAAAATCCGGAGACGGTAAGAAGGGATGCTCAATGAGAGTAAATGCGTTATTGAACTGGAGTGAAACTGGGGATGGAACTGTAGTTAAAATGGAGGATAAAATGTTGGGTAGGAGAGGTAGAGGTAGGGAAGGAATAGGTATTTCATTAGAATAATACCTCTTAAGAGTTACGAAGAGTTCAAAAGGGATATTTTGCTTAGGTAGAGAAGAACTCAAATCATTTTTCGGAAAGCAAGCTTAGGATGTGAATCTGTAAAGGAGGTTGAGCACCGTTTTGAACGGTTGTCCCTCCTTCAGTCGATCGAGACTCACTCATTTTTGCAAACAGACCATGAAGCAGTAGAAGGGGAACAGAATGAGGATGATGAGAGTAAATTTATGATAAGAGGGAATGTACCATAGGACAAATATTAAGGTATGGAATAATAAAGTTTTTTGTCCAGGAGATCAGTTACCATCAGTACAAGATATGATACACGTTCATTCAATTTCCATAAAGTCTAATTTTCCATAATACAGAAAAAAAATATATATATATATATTCAGCACGTTATCATATATAATCATATATAATAATGTGGATGAACATAATTTACATAGTGCAAAAGTAAATAGCAATATCAAAATAATATACAATACAAAACTTATACTCAACTTATACTGTAAATTGACTTTCTTTTCCTTTGAAATCGCTCATTTAAAATTGGTACATATTCTGCTATCCTCGTAGAACAAGGGATGTCCTTATTTCTCATTATGTCTCTAAATTCTTGCATATCATCACTGATTCAAGCTTTCCTCTTTCGGTCTAATCCTAATTTTTTCTCCTTTTCCATTAATAATTAATCTTCATTCCATATTCCTTACAAAAGATCTGGCGTAGCCAGAGGAATATGAAATTATCTGAAGAGATTTTCTTCTCACCTCTTTTGCTTCACCATTTTTGTAGGTGGACTAGCCGTTCACTGTAGTTTTGAGTCGAAAATCACGTATCTAGCATTGAAAACAAAATTTTTATACGCTTTGAAAAATATATTGTTATTTCCTTGAATATTGATTTCTCGAAATGAAGAACTGATATTTAAGTTATATTCACCGATTTCAGGGCGATGTAACTTTAAATCGGTGTTCCTTAGAGTTCTTATGTGTTCAAAAAAAGAAATAAAAGCTCTATAGTACTTTACCGGCAGGCCGTAAGTTGAAGAATAAAGGCAACCTCAATGCAAATTAATTAAAAGAGCATCAAAACAAATCAAGTGTCCGATCATGATATTTTATTGACTTCAGTGCAAAATATCCCTGTCGGAGGCGTGCAGACTCCCCGAGTTCGTTAGGAAAACGATTGATACCTATTGGCCTACCTTGACATATAAAGAGTAATTATCATATATATTATTTCTGTTTCCGACATCCCTTTTAATCAAATAATATAAAAACCTATGGCGATGAATAAGGTAACTGTGCGTAGGACATTTACTGACTTCTGACTTAAGGTATTCAGTTTAACCCCAAAAACTGTTTATTTAAGAGGAAAAATTTAAGTTCAAGTCTTATTGAAAAAGGCATAACAGAAAAATAACGCCCCCATGAGGAAGTTCCAAAAAGCCATGGAGATAATAAATTATTATTTTCGTCAGGAGTCTTCTTTGCTGCTTTAAATTGCCTAAGGAATAACTATTTTGAGACAAAGACTGACTTCATCATTTATACTATTTATGGTATCAGCCTCAGCTAAAGCGTTTAAATACATTGCTTGTTTATAATTTGATTTTAGAGAAAATATTTTCGAAAAAAGTATCGAAAGTAAGTAAACTCAAATTAAAACACGCCAGCATGGATACCTAAAGTCCTCGCACAATCAGAGAACAGAATAGCTTTTTGAGTATTATATTTCGGAGGATGGATAAGACGACGCCATACTATTACGTAGTTCGTAGTCTCTTGCATGGGCACCTTCCTATAATTGATCAAATTTTTGTTCTGAAAGAATACATGCTCGTTGTGCACTGATGTGCATTTGAACCTGCAGCAGATTGCAGGATATTATGTAAAATATATATATATATATACATATAGTATTTAACATGTATGTAGTATATAACTAATTCAAATTCAAAGAGTGAATTAATCATATTTCTGTTTTCATTTCCCTTTTTCCCAGCTAAAACGAAGCGTAAAGAGATGGCTTGTTATAAGTGCATAATATTTTTTTCTAGTTTCTGACATGGGATAGTCAGTCTATATTTTAAACATCACTTTTGTATAATTGCGTTTACGAAATTTTCACATGCCCAAACGTCATGATGGCAAGACTTTTAATTATTTCATGAAGTTTATTGGAACTCAATCGGCAAAAAAGGTCCGCCATCCGTGATCTGTGGTATTTTGCATGTTCCAAATCCATTCGGTACTGGATACCTGTCTCTTCAAAATCCAGTGGTCAGCGTAGGTATTGGCAGAGGGGAATGCAGGGGGAAGGAGGGAGGGAGAGTGTTGGCGCAGTGGCCCCGAAAGACCGGTCACTGGGCATACCGGGTCAAAGTCAGATCAGTGAAAGTGAAGTCTCTCCGTTCGGAGTAACAGGAGAGGGGGGAGAGAGGAGGGAGAGGGGCGGAAAGGAGGCGGTGGGGAAAGGGGGCTAAGAATCAGAATTGTCCCCTTCCAAACGACTCTCGCGGAATGAATATTGCGAAATTTCCAATCAACAGGATCCTCTTTCATTCGATATTGTCTCCCGAACGTAGGATAATACGATATTTTGTAGGCGACCAAGCTCTCTGCGAACAAGCTGTTCGGGTTCCCTGGTTTAAATTGATTTAATGGCAGCAGACAGCGCAAGGAAAGATTATTCTATGTACTAGATAACATTACTGTAAATAAAATCCTAATCATGTCAGAACATATTAGTGATACCAGAACGCTACCCACGTTTATTTTACGATATATATGCGTATCTATAATATAAGATGCAATGTCCTGACTGACAGATTCCCTCAGTCATCAACTCACATAAAAAACTACTGCAGATAATTTCATAGAATTTTGAAGGTATCCAACTCGCCTAATTCAGCCGGCCGAAAGGTAACAATACGAGTATAGCCACTTATTTATCTTCGGTAAACTTTTCCGAGACGTATCTGTGAAGACCAAGATGGGGATTTCCCGGGGGTGGGGAATGAGGATAAAGAAGGAAGGTGGGGGGGGGGGGTCGTCCACCTCTGTTCAGCAAAAAAAGAAGGTAGAGAGGGAGGAAAATCCCCATTTCCCACGCCGCCCGGCACCAGTGGGCGGGGGAGGGGGGGAAGGAAAGAGTGGGCGGATAGGGGAGGGATTAGACGGAGCGAAGAAGGGATGAGGGATTATAAAGAAGCTTGCGGCATCGTGGGCGAATATCTCTTCGGAGAATGGTTGTAGGAGAATACGTGTATCATTCGGCGTCTGGAGGGAAAGGAATTCCACTTCGGTGGCCCACGCTCCCACTTCCGAGAATCACTTTCGCCCAATCCGTGAGCAGAGTGGATCGGACCAAGTTTTCCTGCTTGGATCTATTTTTAAATAAGGTCTTCCAATCACCAAGTTCTCCAACTATATTTTTTGTGTGAAAATATATATGTATATAAATATATGTGTGTGTATATATATATGTATACATAAATATACATAGATGTGTGTGTATATTTTTTTATACACACACACAAACAAACCTTATGTGGTTGGAAGCAAGTTAGAAGGTCGGCGTCATCTCCAATTATAATGGTCAACAAATGTTTACAAACTGATTCTACGTTACAAGAACTTTAGAACTCCAAATGCTGCACTGAACATCAAGTAATGGGCAAGTTTCTATTTGAGCTGAGGAGATCGGTAGACGTTTGAACTGTTGGAAACCTTATAGTGACAGATAGATGGAGAGACGCGCCATCTCAAATGTAGCGAATTCAAACCCATAATTTTACGTTAAACGTTTCTGTGATGGTTACGCGTCCGGCCCCAGGGATATTTCTCTTTTCAATACTTCGCCCACATTGACGCAACTTTCACTCTCCGAATAAGGACTCCACTTGGTGGTAGGAGGGGTGAGAACTTACCTCATGCTCCTGTAGTAGAATGGGTGTGATTCAATGATACTCAAATTTCAATCACAATGCGACGAATCATCATTCCCGCTGGGCCATGGGCGGCTCAGATTATTATACAACTCCCTCCCTAAATGTCTTCTTTTTTCCTCCATCCCATCTCTATACGCATGTCTCGCTCTCTATCTCCCTCTGTTTATCTATCTCGTTCCCTCCACACCTCCCTCTTTTAATCCCTCCTCTTGCGTGAATATCCTCTACTAAATATTTGTGTATGTATTGGTGTTTGTGTGTGTGTGTATATATATATTTTTTCTTCTTCATCGATCCCTAAGAAAAAATTGGCCCTCGACCACCGAAAATTCTGATCCAAGTGTAAGTGATCTTTTATTTGCGTCCTATGTTTCTCGTGTGCTTCTGCAAGTGTAGTTATATCCAAAAGTGTGGACTCCCCATCGTATAGGATATATATATATATTTATTATATATATCTATATTATTGCATTTCCTTTATATAGTATAATATAAAGAACGAAAGAGTGTCAGATGAGGGTAAAAAAAACTATTTTCTCATACGAATTGGTAGGCTTCCATCTTCCTTATCACATGTTGTGTTCGTCCTTTTATATGTTTCTATCCGTTCCTTACTTCGTTTTCGTATTATTGGTGTTGTGTGTCGCTACTTGGAGGTTATTATTGTTACAAAAGGTAGAGCAGTTTGGCATTTTTCTTGATGGTAACATACATAGAAATGAAGAAATAAAAAAAATCACTTTCTGCTAGGAAATAGGCATCTTAGAATATTTTTTGCATACGTTCTTAAAAAAATATTTACAATAATAGGGAAGGGCTCAAATAATTCTGCAGGTAGACCGTTCCAATCACCTATTGTCCTCTTTAGGTAGGAGATTTTTTTATATTCGTCCTTTGAGACCGGAATTGTATTTTGTGTCGGTGATCATTTCCCCGGATGAAGTTTTGTTCTTCCACCTGCTTTAGTAGTTCTCCCCGTGCTTTTTCTCCCTTCAGTGCCTAGAACATTCCACTCAACCTACTTCTTTTTCTTCTACTTTGTAATGATTTCCAGCCGAGTAACTTTAACATATCAGTTATGCTGTCCATCCTCCTTTGCTTTCCCAATACATACATCCTCCGCCTTTCTTTGTACTACTACTCCAATTTTTTTAATATGCCCTTCTACGTGCGGATCCCATACAGTTTCTGAGTGCTCTAGGATTGCTCTTACCAGGGTAAGCCTTTTCTTTAGTGGGTGCATTGCTCCTCTTCAGATTTCTCATCACCCAATATAGTGTTTTAAAGGCGTTATATTTTTATGTATTCTGATTTCGTCCCCCACCCTAAATCCTTCGTTAGATATACACCTAAATATTTACATCTATCACACTTTGGGATTATTTGACCCAATAAATTGTACTCTCTGTTAGGTGTATTTACCTTATTACTAAAAGCAATAAATTTGCATTTTCTAACATTGCTATCCAACCCGTTTTTATTTACCCAATCTCTCATTTTATTTATATCTCTTTGAAGGACTTTTTTCTCATTCTCTCAGTTGATAATGGTTGCGGTGGCCACCGAAATATACAGTGTAAATATATTTCGTAAAACGTACATAAACAAACATATATCATAGTACCTTTTGCAATATGATATAATTTTAATTGTAATTGTATGCTGGTAGGTACATCTTTTCAAAGTAAATCTATATATTTGCTAGTTTTAGCACTGAAATTTCCGTATTTTCTATTGCCTCAGAAGTTACTATTCACATTTACGAAATTTCAACGTTTGAATTTTATTATATATTTACATTTAGTTCTTTATATATATATATATATATATATATCTACAAATGAACTAAATTACAGCCAAAACCTCTATTTAATATCTGTAAAGTTTTTTTGGCTGTCGGGAAAACTTTTTTTAGCAGAAAACGAGCCCCTATATTTTCTCTTCACTCACACTGCCCCTCTGTGAGTCACGGCACACGGTTATTGCCATGTCATTATCACTCTTGGCATGATGTGTGCATCGATTACGAGGTTATTGCTTAATTGATGCTGTGATCCCTAAGGGCGATTATACGACCTCCTTTTTGATAAACGTGTTGTGTGTGTTCGTATGTACATGTGAGTACATAATATTTTTCTGCTTTGTCATTTTACTTTAAAAATATTTTACCATGTTTCAAAAGTTAAAATTTTTCCTCCACTAAATTCAATGTGTTTAGTTTGGTTTCGAAGCATTTCCATCTTCCTCATCACATGCATTATCAAGACAAATATTATAACAATTACATTAATTTTTTAAATATCATAAAAAATAGTCATTCCCAAAGGGAATAAATTCTAACGGAACTCTCCTAATTACTTTTTATTTTCCTTTTATTTTTCATGTTTTCCTTATGTAAAGCTATGTTTGCGTCATTTAAGTATTTCAAACATATTGCTGATACAATGAGTTAAAGTTTTTTATTCTTCTTTTTGTAATAGAAGGTCTAATGACGTTTTATAAATGAAATCTAAATTTTGGCATATTCTAGGACAGTAATTATTCCCCAAAACCCTCATAAAACCATAAATGTCTTTAATTCTGTAGTATATATGTTATATGGTATGTAATATATATATATACATATACTTTATGCGCGTAGACTTCCCGATTTCACGTGGAACGTGCTAACCAGTTACACCATCAAGAACTCAATCTTCTACGTCATACTTCAATATACATTATCATATAGGTATATACATCTCTTTATATATGTTTTTAAAGAAATATTAGCTCTTTTCACATAAGCGCAGGTTTATTTTTCCCTTGAATTATATTCTATTTTATCCATTAGTCTTCTCTGACATTTACAAATTTATCATATAATTCCTTTTTATTGTTTTTTATTAGTTGCGTACAGTGACATTTGGACGTCATCCCCACCTCGTGTATGCCTCTTTAATGTTCTTACGGTTTCGCGCATACTCTGCTGCTCAGGAAAGTATTTCGATACCATCTACCACCTTACTCAGCTTTTATGTTTTCATAATATTCCTGGTCCGTTACGTCCTGAGGGTCGGTAATGCCTGCACAAACACATTCAAACACTGAGACACATCCTTTCCACTCTCGTAGCGGGACTGCGACGAAGGTACCACCCTCCGGCAGGGAAAGCCCTCCGTTTTCCTCTCCACTAGGTTCGAAAATACACAAAATGGCGAAACCATCGTTGAGGAGCTACGGGCGTCCCTTAAAATACAAAACAAAATCGGAAAATATCTCTATCCTCGGTTATCCCTCTGGAAACAAAATCGAGTGGCAATCGCGGACCTCTAGAAACAATACAGGAATATCGTCGTCAACTGAGAAATCAAAGAATAGCGCCATTCGTTTTGCCTGATCGTTGGAAGAAACAATATAACAAAGGAAAGAGGTTCCCCGTGGTCGTCCCGGGAAGAAAAATACATTTACAGATTTTTAATTACAGATTAAATTCCGTGGGACTCCGTCTTCACACGGGCGTCCCACGGAAAATAACATAACATCTGAAGGTCTCATTCTCAAAGGAACAAAACAACTGTGAAACGTGTCCTTCGACGGTCGTCCGTGGGATAAACAAAGTGCATGGCTGAAAGCATCCTTACGCCGCCGCATCCACCGGTCCACCCACCTGTCGTAAAACTTCCTCGTTGTTGTTGGAAATTTAAATTTTCTTTCGATGGAAAAATTTCTTTCGGGGAAAGTAAAATTTATAAACGAACCATTCAACGATATTCCCTCGCATCTCTTTGCGTATATACAAATTCGATACTTATCTGAGATAAACTAATGGACGTGAAAGCGACAGTACTAAAAAAGTCGTATAAGACGTCTGGTATGCTAAAATATTAGTCTTGATGCATTTGATGGATACATAACCATATGTGCGGGATAGAAATCCAGAGGATGCGACATATTATTTCAGTTCTCTTCATGTGAAAAGCAGTACCCTGTATATTCAATATAAAAGTATCCAATTTTTAAAGTTCAAATTGAAAACTTAGCGAAATTTACGGGTACTTCCCTATCAAAATTATGGTACAAGAAGCCAGTAAGGAAAACTAATGTCAGAGTATGCTTGGGAATATACTGTGATAGGTAATAGTAAATGTAAAATAAGGGGTTTGACTAAAAGAATTAACATATTTTATAGTTTTCAAATATCAAAGGTAATAACAGAATAATAAATGCCATGAAACTTCGATTTCTCTATGATTAAGACTTTTAAAACAGTGGGAGCACAAATTCAGTGCCCTTACGCCCGTTTCACGCTATCAAAATTTCCCTCAAATCACCATCAAGATTCCTTGAACACGTTTTCTTGAAATGTCATGACATCATAGAGACGTTATCCCTACGGCCATATTGTATTGAATCATCTTGAAATGCTTCCATTCCATAAAAATGTTCTCGTATTGAAAGTTTGTAAATATTATTGAAGCTTGAATAGTCTTGAAGATCTTAACCATTGGTACGAGACATAAAATTACCCAGAATTCCGCTGGAGCACCAACGAAGCAAACCAGGTAATGTGGCAATGCCGTAAGTCACCCCAACTACCATCAGAAAAATAAAGGAAATAAGGCACTTTATGATATTGCCACCGCTTTGGTACCTATAGTTAGTTATTTGGTCCATTCACATTTAGTGAAAGCCAAATGATGAATGAATCCCTTTTGAAAGAAAAAGTTAATCAGCTACACCCACCAGAAAAATTTATTTAATCTATGATAGGAAAAACATTGCGTAATATGCAAGTTAATGAATAACTATATTGGAAAGGTTAGAAATTTCTGGGGAGAACTGCAGTAACAGTAATTGAAGCATAGGATGCCTTTGAAGGAGACGAAAGAAATTATTTATTTCAGAGTAAAAATGTGCGACGTTTGGTCGAGATGTGTTGGAACAGTTGTTAATTCCTGAGAGAGTTGTAAAGTATCAATCCTCCGTTTGGCAACCCCGACGACGATAACATCAAATATGAATCGTCTACGAATGATAATTCTGATGTTCCCCTATAGCCTTTGAAGAATTTCAACCTTCCGGCGAAAGCAGTTGCTAATACATGGCCCGATACTCGAATGACGCAGAGACGAGAAGAGAGTGAGAGAGGATATAGGGGAGGGAGAGTGTGGCTGAGACAGGTCCTAATTGATATATAATGATCTATCCATGTCGTGATTATGCTTCCGGCACGCTGTGACGTGGTGACAGCAAGGTACAATGAGATGTGAAAGGGGCGGAACAGGAGAGCAAGAGCGAGAGAGAAAGAGAGAGAGGGTGATAGAAAGTATTCATTTCGTCGCGAGATTGGGAGTTCATATCTCCTCTTCTACCTAACCTTGTGTCACAATGTAAAGGATACAAAAAAATTGGCATAAGTTAGCATAAAAAGAGATAAATAAGTTAAATCAGGAAAATCTGAGTTCGTTTCCAATCATATTCAAAGACATTAAGTATAGCCAAGATAAATAAAAAAATAATTGGGAGATTTGGTTAGGAATGTCCTCAAGGAATGTGCAGATAAAGTCGGCCTACAAATATCATTCCAAAATACTAAATTCATTTGCTCAAAACTAGACTACCAAATACTTAACACAAAATACGGCAAGATAAACAGAGTCACACACACTTTAAATACCTAGGCGAGACTTTTGGACCCACAAGAGGAGAAAAGATTGTACAGAAGACTCGACTACAAATAATGAAGAGGGAATAGGCAAGACACTATATTTATAACAAGAAATGCATTTCCATAAGCAGAAAGATCAGACACTACAACACAGTAATCAAGCCAGAGGCACTACGTATATGCAAGTGATACTCTTACGCTACACAAAAAAGAGGCTTGGAAAATATATTAAAAGAAGAACTCAAAATCATTAGGAAAATTCTTGGCCCAAAATTAACAGAAGAAGGGTACAGACTACACTCCCGGAAAACAACAGAGATGATGTCCAACCTAGCGGCGAAAAAGAAGACTCAAATTTTACGGACGCGTCAATAGACTCCCACCGACAAGACTTATCAAGAAATTCACTACATATGTACAAGGTATCAAATCAACGGTACCATGTTTATGTTTTTGTCTATTGAATTGAGCATTGTGGTGAGCTATCTAACTGCTTTAATGATCCTTTTCACACACAAAAAAACATCGTTAACACATCGATACCAGTGGAGAATGTTAAGTAATAATGGGTAGTTTGAAGAAAAAAGTTTTCTCGAGGTTGTCCATATAAATTTCGGCTAGAACTGGTGAGATAGGGGATCCCATCAAGACCGTCAAGTTGTTTGTAGACTTTCCCGTTGAACACAAAACTGTTTTGATGCACTCACAAGTTTATTAGGGAGCACAGTTCACTGATGACTTGGGCTGGTGCCTTCGCTTTTGCGATGGTAATTTCAGCCAGGGAGAGGGACACTGGGGAAGAGGTTTTTCGCATCGAAGGATACAATGAGTCCCTTTGGGGGCATCACTTCTGTAGATAGTACTCTTGTCAACTCGATGGAATTCCTGATACCAAGTTTGGGGGAGAACTTGGTGTATTGTCTAAACAAGGTACTTAACTTTTGGGCTGACAAGTGATTCGGGGCTGAAAAGTTTGACACCATAGGTCTGATAGAGAAATTATTCTTGTGTATTTTTGGAAGTCCAAAAAACAGAGGTATTCTTGGGTTCATTTGTGTGAGTCGATATATTTATCTTGGATTATATCTTTAGAACAGGACACAATGGCTAAGTTGCGCTCTTTCTGGTAGTCTCAAGTTAGGTCCTTTGATAAAGCTGCTACATTCTGGCCAAGGAAAAAGTCTTTGCACTTTTTGACATAAGTATCTTTATCTAATATCACCGCAGTGTTGCCTTTGTCTGCTTTAGAAATTATGAGATTGTTTTCGTTAACGATTTTTTGTGAGCTGAGAGGGATCTGGCTTCTTTGGAGTAGCTGGCGTTTTTCTGTGTTGCATGGGTATTAATGGCTTCTTTAATTATATTGGCAAATCCGTTCTTTTGCTCCGGAGGTATCTTTCCTGAGGGCTAAATCGCATTCTGACGCAAGATTTTCAAGGTCCTGGCCGGAGTCAGGTAAATTAGAGGCGTAATTTAACCCTTTTTCCATTAGGTGAAGTTCATTAATAAGGGTTGAGTTTTGTGCTTAGATAGGTTGACCTGTGTTGAGTTTGTGCTTAGATAGCTAAACTCCCCCTCTCCTTCCACCATACCGCGTTCGTCACACCACCATCTCTTAACCCACCTTAACCATTGGAAGAAGAACCCACCTTAAACCCCGTTCACCTCCTCCCTCTTCCACCCTCCCGGCATGGTTATATATACTCTGTTATTTACATACATATACCTGATGATGATTACTATGTAGACGAAAATGGTCGTAAATAATAGAATGTAAATTTCTGAAACGTGTTAAGTTGTATTTATCTTGTGCATCATGAAGGAGTTCCAGACAGTAGAACCAAGTACGATTTCATATAAATGATTCTCCCTTTCTGTCCTCTAACTCCTTCCGGCATCTTCCAACCTTCAACTTAAGACCCATGAACTCGCCTATATCTATCATTCCCTTACTTTCAATCTCCCCTGTTTAAATACCAAACGCTTACCCCTCATTCACTTTGTTACTCTCTCCCCTTCCCATTCCCTTTACCACTCACTCCCCTCCGTTACTCCCTCCCCTCCTTCCCATCCTGCATCCTCCACAATATAGCATACAGGAAATCATACTCGGCTCTACTCTGTGGAACTCCTTCATGATGGATATAATCCCTCCTCCATGTTTGCCAAACACCTCATAGAAGACCAACACAGCAGTGATTTCAATCCCATAATCCTGCAC
>WURS02405758.1:0-17011 GCA_011762765.2 Rhinocypha anisoptera
TTTATGATCAAAATTATATTAATAGAGAGAAACTTGCTGAATTTTTGATCGTCTTTTTTGTATTTCACTGAGAATTGGTGAGTTAAGAATAAAATTTGTGAAATTGCAGTGTATTTTTAAAATTTAATACTTGGAGGTCAGGATATTTATTATTCCTCCTTGGAATTTTGCTACCCTTGAATAGATGTGGGTTTGCAGTTTCTTCACCTGATTCCTGAAATAATAATAATATATTAGAAAATCATTGCAGGAGAACAGATATAACACAAAAAATCAAGTGTCAGAAAGAGCCTCTAATAGTTCAGCAGGAAATGATCAGGTTTCAAGAAAAAGAAATCATCATAACATAAGAAATATTACAAACACTATCAATAAAACTTACATTTTCTGCTTGCACCAATGAGCCATTTGTCAAGTTGCCAAACTGCTACTGTCTATAGAGGGAACTCACCTGCAAAGTAAGGAAATTAACCTTAAAAAACTACACATTTGCTTAAAAAAACACCCCACATCTCTATGTACTATACTTAGCTCAATAAACATTGTTCACTGAATTTGTGTATGTGGTGCCTTAATTGGAATTTTGGCAGTATAACTACCAGCAAATTAGTTAAGAATAAGCATGTAAGTGAAGGTGAGCTCTCAAAGTTGTTACTTAAACTTAACATTAACAAAGCTTATGGAAACAACAGTTTTATACCTAAAAAAATTACTGTGCAAGTAGAATAGGTTAAATTTATTAATGAGTAACAATTTTTCATAAAGACAGCAACAAAATCTTGCTACATACATACAAGAATGTATTCTGACAATTATTAAGTTATAAATCAATAGACAATTATTTTAAAAATTCATTTCACACAATTCCCAAATCGCTATAAAAAGGGAGAAAAATCATTTGCCTCCAAATGCTTGGAAGATAATAAGGGTCTCTCAAGCATGGAAGTACTTCTATCTGCTGTCCCTTTTTAGAACATCCTATAGGCCATTCCAACACAAATGACAGGAATTTAGTGAGTTCTGGTTGAGTTTGTGGAAAATAATTTGTACAGGCAGTTGGCATTATCAATATCCAGGACTGAAGGTGGATGTGAGCAAAGGATTACATATGAGCAAAGTGGTTTCCAGCATAACTTGAAGTACTTTACAACAAACAAAACATCTTTGCATACCCACAAATGAGATTAATTTTAATGATCTAGGTTTCGATGAACAACTCCATTAGACGTAGATGCATACAGAGTTTAACCACATTGGTTGGGAAAGGGTGTTAGGAGAATGAGACTTATGTGGAGATTGTTTTGAGGAAAGGTCAACAAGGAGGAGTGGACCTGGAAATGGGGTGTAAGAGCTACGATTAGGTAGGATACATATACAAAATACTAGTTAAGTAACAACATGAAAAACTAGGCATCTTTCCATTTAAGATTCGGGGAACATTACACCTGAAGTAACTAGCTGTGTTGTTTTACTGTTAAAAGAAAATGTGTATCCCAAGATTTCGGCACAACAAGGTCCACATGGCCAGGTTGCTTCCTAATGGTAACTTTAATGTGGCCCATCAACACAAATGTGGCACTCAACTGTTCACAGGAATCAGAGCAGTGAGCGTGGCGTTGGGCAAGACCATTGCAATGTTGTATTACTTCATCATAATAAATATTATCTCAATGTAATGGTTCATTCTGTGTTAGCTAAAACTTAAAAAGATTCAATGGTATAATGACCACTTAAATAAAACATCCACCTCACAAATCCACAAGTGTTTAGTATTAACAGGAAAAACTAGGTGTCTTTTCCATTAAAGTCTTTACAAGATAAGCTGAACATTGTAATTGTATTGCTGAAAATATCATTATAGCTACCCACTGCTCTTGGGAATGGAGATAACTTAAAGAGGATAGACCAGTGGGACCTCAGTAAACCAAAACCACAGTATTCAACCCCAAGGTTGGTATGTTAAGTGAGGGTAGAGCTCACCTAGTACTAAGCTAAGTAGAAAAAAGGCCTCTGATAAGCATTCCAGGAAGAAGTTAAAAAATAGATTTTCCTCAACTAAATTAAATTAAGCTATTTCCTCAATGGCAGGTACTTGACACACTGCAGACATTACAAGTTTACTTCTATCCTAAATATTAAAATTTTGTGGAATTTTAGAAGAAGTACAATTATACAATATAACTTGCCTCCCGAATATGATTAGTCCCGTAAACTATAGTGTCAAGAAATCTTAATATCATAGGATGTAAAGTGTTCTGCTGAAAAGATATGACTATGTATGTTACTGTATAAATATCAGTTACTAAAACATGAATATAGAAAAATGTCAAAGCATAAAATTTTGTTTGAGACTACAACCAATTACATTTTTGTAAAATTTTCAAGTTAATGTTAAAAATGTTTAAAAAATTAAAATAAATGTTTCATACAGTATAGAAAAGAAAATATTTTCCTGCAGATATTTAAATGTTAAAAATAAAATATAAGATAGAATAGATAATTTGAAAGCTTACTTAGAGGTCAGCAATTTACAGTATTTTTCCACCAATGGAATTTAGTATCCTTGAATAGATGTGGGTCTGCATCTTTTCCATCTGCCTGAAATACAATGCAAGACATTATACAAGCATTACAGGAGCCATCTATACAACAGAAATATGAAAGAGAAGTAAGAGCCTGATGCTTTTTTAAGGAAATTTTAAGTGTATGTTGGAGTGATCCTTCAAGTGATGATATCAGGCTATTATATGATGAAAGATTATACTAGGTTGTTGCTCAGACTTAAACCTTAAAAAATATAAAATAGTCTCTGTGGATAAAAATTTAACAGAATTAGAAATGATTGTGTAATATAATATAAAAATGGATGCAGAAAAAAATACACTGAAATTTGAGGTTAAACACTTTATATTAAGGCTCCAAACAAATATTTCTCCTTACCATTGTAAAAAAACCAGAACTATTAAGAATACTTCCTCAATAACAACGTGGCTATACCTTAATAAGCATGTCAGGAAATCTATCCCCAACAATTAGCAAATCACTAGAAAAATGGGAGAAAAATTCATTCAACCCAAAATTCTTGGAAGACAATTAAATAGGTTTCAAACATGTACTTCTATCTGCTTTCCCTTTTTAAGAAAAGATATCCTAAAGGATCTTCCAGCAAAAATAATAGTGATTTAATGATTTCTAGATCAGTTAATGGAAAGTATTTTTGCCTGGCAATCCTATGACACAGCTACTGACATCTGAGACTGAAGGAGGCCAGCATTATGTATGAGAAAGGTGATTTTCATCATAACTTGGAGGAGCATTCCGCAACTATAAAAAAAATAAATTTTTAATCCCATGAATAAAAGTAAATTTTCACGGCCCAGGTTTCAAAGATCTTCAGGTAAAGATAGAGTCTAACTATACAATTACAGCACTATTGGATCAGAAGGGGGGTTAAGAGGATGGTAGTGGGTGGAGATTTTGTTGGTGATAGGTCAAAGAAGAGGAGCTGGCAATTGGGACTATGGGTGACAATTAGCCAGCTCCTCCTCTTTGCACAATGCACAAAGTTGAGCCACAAAATGCACCCGCTCCAAAACAGGTCAGATTAATAGCATTCTTGTCAATTACTAATGTCTATAAGCTTTCAAAGGATCACTATGGGAATATAAAAGTGTACCCCAAGATTTCGGCACAACAAGGTCCACATGGCCATGTTGCTTCCTGATGGGAACTTTAATGTAGCCCATCAACACAAATGTGGCACTCAACTGTTCACAGGAATCAGAACAGTGAGCGTGGCGTTGGGAAAGACCATCAAGCCTTTCAGTGTTACAAACATGCATTATTATATTACTGCCTGTATTGCTACCCATGAACATATGTGGGTGGGTAGTCCCTCTCAGCTATCGTTCCTGGTCAGTGCCTTCTTCGTAAGCAGTAGTTGTGGTGTAGTATTTGTTCTAAACAAGTACACACCTGTAACCCATGATTGAATAATGTGACGACATACATTAAAGTAAAATAATAGTGTAAACTAATAAGAATTCAGGCAGTAATTTGTTACTGTTGAATTATGCAGTAGTGTAAGGAGTTACTTTAAATTTAATTGATGACTGAAATTTTAAAAATTCTCTTAGATTTTGCTGAAGTTTCATAAGTTCTGTCGTTTTGCTTTGTAAAAATGAATTAAAACTTCCTCCAAAAACCAAAATAGCCTTACATAAAATGTCAAATTTCAAAAGAATACTTAAAAGATTGCCCGGGACCACATCCTCACATGCATAAAATCTATTTTTTGTAAAATCTGTATATGTAAAATCATGATTCGACTAAAATATAAGACATTTTTGAGGCTCCACTTGCAAAAAAACACCCTCATCTTATCTTCAAGTAAATATGGTACTTCCCTAAACTAAATAAATTAAAACTAAACCCTAAATGGTTATGTGCTTGGCACATTGCAAACAGAGCAAATGTATACTCATGTTTTGCATATTATAATTTTCTCAAATTTAATAATATGTACAATTATAGTATTTAAGTTTTATACGTGGTACAATTTATTTTGCAATTGTTAGTATTGAAGGCCTATAAAATGAGACTATCTAAAGTGTTTCACTGAAAATAAGACTATTGGTAGAAATTTTATGTATGCCTTCCAGTATATAAGTGATTGAGATCAGTGTGTCTAGACAGAAGAAATTTTTCAGCGATTTAAAGTGTTACTATTGACAAAATAATGTCACAAGGATAAAAATTTGTTTGAGACCATGTGATTATAAATACAAAGTATAAGAAAAGTTAATAATGGCAGACTTGTGTTAGACTATCTGACCACTGGATTATTTTTTCTAATTTAGTTTTAAACTTTTAAAACAATCATTAACAAACAAATTTTAAAACAAGACAGCAAAGAGAATGACATTTATTATTTATCCCGTAGGTTTTTAGATATTAAATTAAAAACAATTGATTAACTTTAGGCCTAGCATAAAATACTTGGTGGAAACCTACAATTTCATTTTTTTAATGCCCTGTTATCTTCAAATATACCAGGTAATGGAAACTGACACTTATTCTGTAACATTGGAGGAATTTATAATTCAGATGACTATCCATTTTAAAGTTTTAATATAGCAAAACATCAATATAATGAATAAATTTAAAAACAATCCCAAACAATTACAAACTTTTGTTTGAAAGTTTGAAGCTTACTTAAGAGGTCAGGACCTTATAATATTCTTCCTTTTAGGGGTTTTACTGTCCTCTAATAGATGTGAGTCTTCAGCTTGTCCACCTGCTGCCTGAAATACAACCCAAGGTATTATTAGAAAAGCAGCTTAGGAATTCTCTATATCATAGAAAAAATAAAGTCTCAGAAAGAGCCTCTAATGGTTCAGCAGGAAATGATCAGGTTTCAAGTAAAAGAAATCATCATAACAGAAATATAAAAGTATTTTATCTTTGAAACTTACTTTTCCAGATCATAATAGTTGCACTAATTGTCATTTGACAAGTTAATCCTGGTCCATCAAGGAAAAAATTCTCTGCAAGGAAAGTAATTCAGACTTATTTATACTGATTTGCTTAATATATTCCACACCTCTATTCACTGAACATACCTCAATAAATGTAATACATTGAATTTCTGTACTTGATACAATATAATTTTGATGAGTGAATTTGTTAGGATCAATACTGAAATCGATGTTATTGCCTCAAAAGTTTCTTAAGTCGACTTGACATAAAATACCACACTGATGGAAACTTAACTACCTAAAAAAATTAATTCTACAAGTGAATGTAGAAAAACTTAAATTTGAGGACAATAATAAAATGTCTGTTTTGCATAGATGTAATTCCACAGAATTAATATAATTCTGTGGAAATTAACCCAAGAAAAACCAACATTTTAATTATTGTCATTATGGAATTTCACCAAGTGAGGGACTCGTCAGTGAAATTTGAGGACAATCACTTTATACTGAGATGGCAACAAAATTCTGCCTTCTTTAGAAAAAAAAACACCAATTGTTTTGTAAATTTTCCAATAACTTGCCATTGTAAATAAAGTATCAAATATATTTCCAAGCAACCCCAAATCGACAGAAAACAGGGAAGAAAGTTATTCAAATCACGATGCCTGAAAGTTAATTCAGTCTGCTGTCTGACTTTTTGCAAAAGCAGCCTAAAGCCATTGAAGTAAAAATTATAGCCTTATGGTAAATTCTAAATTAGCAGGCAAAAATTATTTTTTGGGCACTTCTGCTGCTTCTCATTGTCATATGACAAGGTTAAAGAAAACAAGACAACTTGATTGAAGTAACTAAAGGTGAATAGCATTACCTATAAGTAAGGTGGCTTCCAGCATAACTTGGGAGGAAGTAATTTACCACAGAGGAAACATTTGCATTCCCACAACTTAAAATATTTTTCCATGACCCAGATTTCAATGCACAGAAACAATTTCGCACACCAACAAAGTTTAACCACATAATTAAATAACTTCTAGGTGGGAAAGGGATGTTAGTGGTTGGATATTTTGTAAGGATAGGTTAGGACCCTCAATGAGATCCTATTTGAACGAAGGTCACTGATTTAGTTTTAAATAAAAATGAAATGTTAGATTTTTCCATTTCAAATATATCTGGATTCATTTCAGGAAGTCCAAAATGCTGCCCAGTTACTTGACATTTGTGGCATTGACGTAAAATTTTGTTCCAGTTTAGTCCTTCCAATTCCTAGTGTTTTTGACACTTTGGGGCAAACTGATAATATTTCCCTCCTAAAGTGAACAGAAGAATGCCGTATATACTTTTTCATCAGTTTCAGCCATTTAAATACAACCAGAATTAAATCAAGGGACGATCGAAAAGCAAATAGAATTGAAACAGTTATGGGGTTAAGCCTTTGCAAGAGGTTAATGTCTGAGATGATATATAGCAATATGCAGAACTAGTAAGACAACAAAATCTCTATAAGTAATATGTCCAAATTATTGAATTTATTTTAGCCCAGAACAAATGCAGAGAAATATGGAATGCACAACAACTACAAATGAAGTCAGACTAACATTATTCCATATAAGAATATAAATGTGTATACCAAGATTTCGGCACAACAAGGTCCACATGGCCATGTTGCTTCCTAATGGTAACTTTAATGTAGCCCATCAACATGAATGTGGCACTCAAAAACTGTTCACAGGAATCAGAACAGTGAGCGTGGCGTTGGGCAAGACCATTAAATGTAATGAAGTATTACTTCATCATAATACATAATCTATAAGTAATGGTTCATTCTGCAATACCTAAAACTTAAAAGATTCAATGGTATAACATTAAATAACCACTTGAATAAAACGTCCACGTCACAAATCGTGTTTAGGCATATAGTAGTACATATTAGTGTTTACAGGAAAAACTTTTTTTTAATTTAAGAATCTGAGAGATGATCTGAACACATTGCTGTAAATCTTATAGAAGCCCAATCTTTTAAATGGTAAAACACTTGGGGGATTCCAAGTGGAAATCTTGGTAAATAAATTAATAGAAAACTTTGTAAAGCATTCCAATGATGTAGATACCTTTGTACGGAGAACATATTTTTGAGGAAAAACATTTTAAAAGGTCCTTCTTCAACTAAATAGAATGAGGCTATTCCCTCAATACCAGGTACTCGGCACATTGCAGACTTGAATTTGCTTGTATTTCGAATATGTACAATAGTTTTATGGAATTTTGGAATGTGTAAAGTTATTCAGAGTAAAGTTTTTCCAGGATATCAGAATTCTCCAATCATTAGTGTCATTGAATTTAATACATGATAGAATATATCAAGTATTCTCACCATAACATCTGACCACTGCAGCAAGTTTAACACACGCTTTCCCGAATATAAGTGAATGGATTCAGTACATGTAGGGCATGATTACAAACATAAGTAAATACTAAAAAAATTATTTCACGTGCACAAAAATTTGCTTGAGACCTTTTTTGTAAAAGTATTTCCAAATGGTTATTTTGAAATACTTGTACAAAAAATTAATAATTGCAAAGTTTAGGCGAAGGAAAATAACTGCAAACATTCTTCCGGATTTTGGTTCTTATTTTCGCATGGGACATCAAATTTATCATAACAGTTACTACACATAACAGTATAATGTGGAACTATTAGGGTGTACAGGTTTATTAACAGAATAAAGAAATTTTAAATAATTCCAAAAACCTAAAGAAAATGTTGAAGCTTACTTGGAGGTCATCATCATAAATATTCATCATTCTGGTGGATTTACTCCCCTGGAATAGATGTGGATCTCCAGCTTTCCCACCTGCTGCCTGAAATTAAATCAAAGATTTTAGACAAGAATTACAGGAATCACCTATATCTGAGAAAAAGCAAATATCAGAAAGAGCCTCTAATGGATCAGCATGAAACAATCAGGTACATATTAAGTAAAAGAAATCATCATAACATAAATTTTACAAGCACTTTAGCAATTAAAACTTACTTTTTTCAGCCAATAGCATTTCCACCAATGTGCCATTTGCCAAGCTGGGGCCTATCAATGAAACAACCATCTGCAAAAAAAAGTAAATTTGGGCTTATTTATAATCAACTTTTACCAAATCCACTACCCATATATTTAAGAAAACATTCCACACCTACATATATGCACTAGACAGCTCAACAAGCATTAACCAATGATTTTGTTTATTTAATACCTTAATCATAACTTCTATAGGATAACCATCAAAGAATTCATTACGAACAGTCCCATAATTGATGATAATATCTCACAAGATTGTAAATTATGCTTCGCATTGAACATAAAGCTCATTGGAACTTAACTTTCTTATGCATAAAAAATATAACTGAGCAGGTTAATGTAGAATAAATGAATTTGAACTTAAGAGGAAGTAAATATTACATTAAGCTGGTAACTTTATATTGTGCACTGGCCACATTAAAAACACCAGATTCTCCTAGCATGCCTGTTGAATATTTTTTATAAATTGAAAGAATCACATTACAAAATATATTTCCAACAATCCCCAAATTACTAGAAAATTAGGGAGAAAATTTATTCAACTCAAAATGCTTTGGATAATAAGGGTCCCTCAACAATAGTGTACTTCAATCTGCTGTCCCTTTTTAAATCAACGAACAATTAGTTATAGACCATTCTCAAAAAAATAACTGATTTAATGAATTCCAAATGAGTAAGTGAAAACTATCAATCATGGGAAACCATCCTAGCCTTACAATGGCAAGTTTAATGATAACCAAGACAGAAGGTGACTAACCATGCTACTAGTGCCAGTGGGCCCATCTATCAGTGCATGGGGTGTGCGAGAACACTGCGGGCTGATCTGTAGGATAGGTGATTTTGTCTGGTACCCCTTCCTATCTGTGTGTAAAATACATTTCCCTTGACACCTTATAAGTACCTCTCATGCTTCATAATCACTGTTGACAAATTTCTGACAATGTATGTTTCTTTCTCCTTTAGAATACTTCAGTTTATAATGCATAACAGAGGCTTAGCAACGATGTGAATGCCATTTTATCATATGCCAATTTATTAACATATATTGGCATATGATATTTCACTAATTAATTACAAGGTAACTTCCAGATTCTAATTATCGTTAACTTTTCAGGTGATTAAACTAAATGAAAATGAAACACTTTATACAATATAATATGGGCCATTTACTACCCACTTAAGGAAAGGCGTTGGCGACATAGATATTGCTTAGGGAAGACAGTACTTGCGTGAAATCAAACTATTGTAAATGAGGAATCGAGACTTTATGCCTTAGAAGAGTAATCGATTCTTTTAATTTGCCCTGTTGTCAAAGAGTAAGGTATCAATGAACATAATATGAACAACACAACCCCTTCCCTGCTACTTGGACTTCCCTCTTTCAAACTGTAATTGCTCCCCATTAGTACATTATAACTGCAAGTTGAAGATTTTGTATGTATCCCTTTCCCAATTCACAGCCATTCACCTCTCTTGTTTAGACATTTATTACATTATTACTCAGACCTTTCTTTCCAAAAGCCCCACCCCTTCCCTCTGACCCATCTTTTGTTTAAAGGTAAAGTTTTTCTGGCTGGTCTTCACCTAACATCAACGGAGTAACTGGGAAAGCCGGGAAGTTATACGAAAAATCCTGCTTAATAAACCAGTCACTAATCATAAAAGAGAACATTTGTGAGGAATATTTAAATCATGTTACCAACTCTCATTGTAGATTGCAATTTTCGGCATTTGGGATAGAAAGCGGTAGTGGTTGGGCATTGGTCCATAAGATAGCTAGTGCATGATAAAAACCAATCGATAACGAATGACTAAAAATATTTCAATTACGGAAAAAGTAATTCAATAGAAGCTTCCTTTAAGCATGCACATAGTTGAAGCACAAAAACCACACATTAAGTCAGATTAACATTATTCCATCCAATCCAATTAACAGAGTACTTATATTTCTGAGGATCAATATGATAATATACATGTGTATACCAAGTTTTCGGCACAACAAGGTCCACATGGCCATGTTGCTTCCTAATGGTAACTTTAATGTGGCCCATCAACACAAATGTGGCACTCAACTGTTCACAGGAATCAGAGCAGTGAGCGTGGCGTTGGGCAAGACCATTAAATGTAATGAAACATTACTTCATCATTAATATATTTTCTAACTAATGGTTCATTTAGTGATATGTATCTTATAACTACTGAGACTCGATGTAATAACATTAAATAACCATTCAAATATAACGGCCATGTCACAAATTGTTAAGCGTTTACTATTACTAGTATTACCATGAAAAACTAGGTGTTTTAAAAATTAAGAATGTAAGAAACCTGAATACATTACTGGAACCTTAGAAGGCCACTTCTAAATTGCTTTAAAATTAGGGGTTCCTTGTGGAAACTCCGATAATCAAGTAAAGGCCTTTGAAGACCATGCCATTAATGTCCTTTGTACTGAAATAATCGTACGAGGAAGGTCATGAAAAAATTAAATTTCCACAAGTAAATAAAATTATAAACTTTGCCCACTGTTAGATAACAACGCTAGGTACTTAATACTATTCAAATTTGCAGTACCCACCAGTAGCATTTTTCAAGTATTTAAAGCAGTCTTTTTGTTAAATTCCGACATTCAAACGCTAATTACTCTCAAAATTAAAAACTATCCTCGTTACTACTGCCCTATAAGAATTATTTTTATCGATCGTCCTAAATAAAGTAATGAAAATATTAAACATTGCACGTGATTGAATCTAATTAAACTTATGGCTTGCTACGGGTATGTAACTCACATCATATCACAAACAGTTCTTAAAAATAACTTTTCCACAGGACTCGCAATTGAAATTTGACACGTAAAAAATCACCACGTGGCTTAATTTGTGACCGAGGTCTATTTCTACTATTACTTTATACTTATATTATTATTATATATTACATTACTTTATAATACTTTTACAAAAAGCTTTTAAAAAATCAGGTATTAACTTCTACACTAAATCAGGTATTAACCTCTTGTTTTTGCAATGTTTCTATTCCAATCACACATCGTGTCATTCAGATAGCCTGCCGGCATCAGTAAGGGTGAAATTCTTTACTCCTATTTTCAGTAAATCATCTAACATACCTGAATTTAACTTTAAAACAAATTAATCAAATCCTTTACCTTTCCTGTGTTCGAATGGACGATACACTGATTTCCAAGGCAGATTGAAGATAGATACACTTCACCTCACATATACACGTTGCTCTGTCGCTTGATGAAATGGCGTTAAACGAAGGAAGTTAACAGAAAGGAAAGAATTTGAAAACCCGGAAGTCCTACGGGTAGCGACGCCGCTCCAGTGTCATCAAACGGAATCATGAGGAACCTTGGGGAAAAACCATTCGCCTTCTCGCCATTTTTTCGTCACCCGTTCGAAAAACCGCGCCACAATCAAAGAATGAAAACGCATGAACCATTAATGCACTGCAAAAAGTAGACTACTTTTTTCCTAACTAAAATTTCCATTACATTTTTTTAATATCGATAGTTTTTTTAAAGTGTTTAAATTGAAGATAAGAAGGCTAAACCCAGGTAATGGAATATGATTTGATAGATCAGGGCAAAAGGAGAAGTGAAATGTGACACTAACTTTGAGTGGTATAGTAGTCGAACAAAAATGGAATTCTACTAATCATTATTTTTTCAAAATATATATATCATGTCATCATGTATCACATAAAATAAATAATTAAAATTAACAACTTCATAATTAAAAATATAGAAATTATAATTTTGTGTAACTCCACAAAATATTATTCCACTACATTATGATATCCTCAGTGAATTCCTAGCTTCATGATACTTGTGAAACTTAAATGCAATCTTTGACTGGTACCTACCTATATCTGTAAATTAGTATAAAAAATAAATCATCTTATAAGCATAAATTTTCCATAAAAAAAGTTAAGCATATGTATGACATATCCCTCAGGTAAGAAAACTTTGTAATTTTTTTCTTTGAGGACAGCATAATGAGTAAAAATAACAATATTTAGACTTTGGTTCAACTTTAATATTTCCTGCTGTAGGAAATTTAAAATAAAAATCATTCAATGCACATCTTTCAGCCTAACGTAAAATCAGTTAACCCCTCAGGCACATCCAATGTAGATAATACGTCATGTGGAATCCATTCCGAGGGACGTCTGACGTAGCCATTACGTCCTATGGTTTCACTTGCATAATAATGTTATAGTTATGATAATAATTATTTTAAAAGGTTTAATTTTAATTTATAATAATTTAAATTAATTTTAAAATTATTATTAAAATTTGAAAAATTAAATTTTAATATTAATTTATAAAAGGTACAATAACTCATTTAAAATCAATTCTCCTTCATCCTCGGGGATTTAATTGAAATTTAAAAGGCCGTACTTAAGGGGTTAACACTTCAGAAATCTGAGTTTCCAGGAAGAAGTGGAAGAGCAGTAACCTCCTGTCATTTATAGATAGAGTTCTGTTCTGAGTGAAGTCCTATTTGTAGATAATGCTCGGTTTCAATGTGTTAACTTTCAGTTTTGAGATGTCAAATGAAAAATGCCAATCATGATGTAAATATAGGGTTCCTGTGAATAGAAAAATGTTCTAAATGCATGTAAGTGTGAAAAAATGATTTTTTTTCTATGATAAGTGGGGGATCAAACTGTTTGTTCATGGGATTGGACTGTACAGAAGAGTATATATAATAAAACTTCATTACATTATGTGATCATTATTTTAATGAGTTTGTACATTTCTGTAATATGTATTAATATCTGAAACCGTCTCAGGATGTCAACTTAAAAACATAATAGATACTATCATATTACTATTGCTCAATTATAATTATGAAATAAATATTACAGTAATTATCTTGAAACAAACTTGATATATTTTGAGTGGGAATACTACTTTTTAGAATTTCTACTTAGATTGAAGTTGGGCACAGATTTTATAGTTATGAGACTATGATAATTGTAAACATGACGAGAGTAATTTGAAACAAGATGTTTTAAACATGAAAATTCAATGTACTGAAGAAATACAACACAACTTTGTAGGTCCACAGTGGATGTACAAAGTTGGGTTTTTTTTCATCATGAACCTGATACCATTGAATACAATGTACTGGTTCTATTTTTTAAACTTAGGCTTCAGAAAATACTATAATTATATCTTAATGTAGTGAGTTGAGAATAAGAATACCATATATAATAACTATTTATGTTAAACCCTTAATATGTAGGTACACTCAAGTATTAATTCTGTAACAATGGTTATGATAATAAGTACAAACAAAAAACTTTCTACTTCTTCCTATTTCCATGGTTCACTGGTCTAATAAATGCTTTCATAACTGTAGTTAAGGAGATATTTACTATTATTATAAATAATGACATTATAATTGGGGATAAAACATTAAATAATTAAGTGCAGTTTCATTCCATTGTGAATCTGCTGGAGCATATGCGAAGTGGAAACATTTTAAACAAACTGTGAAGTTAAAATTTAATGATCAGTCATTGAATAACAAATGTACATATACATGTCTAAACATATGAAAAGTTCAAAAAACCAGTTGATATCAGATATTTAATATTATTTGTTTAAAAAATGCCAACTACATATAAAATAAAAGAAAGAGATTTGTAAGTTAAAATGAACATCAGTGCTCACTGCTGAACAAAGTTAATAAAATGGAAAGTATATTTATATATATCAGGGGGTGGGAAGAAATATTGGCTGCAAAATGGGATTAAATGAAGAAACAAATAGCCAATATAATGGGTGATCTAGAGATCCAGGACTCTGAACAGGACCAGGACCAAAGGAGACTGAGCAACTTCCACCTAACAAGGAGTCTCAAGACTAGTTCCACTCTTAAATTTGCTACAAGTCTCTTCCATTAATCTAAACATAAATTAGGATTGATAGTCAAAATAAATAAATTAAATTCCATTTTAAAGAAATTAGACTAATTACTTATTAATAAGTCCCTATTTAAAATAAAAAAGACATTCATATTGATTCCAATTAGTTTCAGGATCATACCCAAAAAGTTTCATGAACTATCCATTACATCTATTCTACTTAACCCTTTCGCTGAGGCTCACTTTCTGGAGGCCTATTCATCACATGTGGTGGAAATGTGACCGTAATGTTTCTGTAACCTATGTATTACCCAATCTCAAACTGATGTAAGTAATAATAAATTAGTTCAGATTCACTGTTTTAATTCACTGAATAGTTTTATTGATTAAGTTTAGACAAATGTAATTTTCAATAAAATTTCAAAGTGAAAGTTTGTCCACAACATGGAGATCAAAAAGGTACATTCATAACAGCCTACAATGTGATCATACGAAGTACATTCACATTAGTGAAAGGATTAAATTAGAGCCTTGAAATCGCCGGCAATCTCATTTTAAAGTACCTAAAGATATTAAGTATAAAAAACTCAAAAAAATATGTTCTTTTCCACACATGAAATCAATTTCTAATATGGCTACATGCAATAGAATAGAAATAGTTTGGAATGTTAATGCAAATAAATATCAAAGAGTTTTTAAATAATTTATGCCAAGCATATTGTATAACATACAGTAAAAAAATAAATCTGGAGATATATTTCTTCAAGGGTTCCTTTGGCGGTCCCCATAACATGGACAGACACGGAAGGAACGTCAGAAGAAATATCTTCAAACCATACACACAACAGAAGCCTCAACAAAGAATTCTGGATTCCTCCAGCACTTTGATTATCACATGAGAAGGGAAATATGTGATGTTTAAGAAGTGATAAGTAGGAGAAGTGAAGGGAATGGTACTATATGATCTCTTAAAACAATACCTGATTTGAGGAATATTGCTTCTAAGGATTAAGCAACAGGTACTTAAACCAATCATTATGAATGGTTAAGTGATCATTAATTGTGTAATTCAATCTGAATATGCTAAAGAAGATTTTCAAGTAGACAGTGAGCTAGACAATCTAAGTTTAGTATGTTATGCATTGCATGCTTTAAGTTTGGTTAAGGTATACTAACAAATGAGTAGCAAACTTCTATGAAAAATGAGGCATAACATTCGAATGGTGTTTAATTTAATTAAGGCGTATACATTGTATACACTGAACTAGGCAAAAATAATTCTAAGATAATCAGATTTTATATCAGAATGTAACAAAATAGTTATAGATCATCATCTGCACCATCACTCTTGTCCCATGCCAGCAGAGTGTTCATGTTGGCAATATTTTGTGTGCTCCATGGCACTGGTTGTACCAAATCCCTTCTCCATCCTATTGCGGACTGATCACTTGAATTTTCTGTTTGATTCCCATCTTCTGAGTCATTTCCTTTGTCATCAATCTGTCCTGCTGTAGCTGGTCGCATGCGAATCTGACTTCCTGATCCTCTTTTTGGAGCTACTCGGTTAGTTGCACGTGACTTTGCTGTTTTAGGGCGGTATTTTCTTCTGTTGAGGCTGGACAGATCTTTCCTACCATGCCGAGAGGTATCATTCTGTTGAAAAGATATGTGTCAGTTTAATTAAGTATATAAAATAACATACCTAAAGAGTAATCCTGACATCATTATCACTACCACCGACAAGGGATCCTCGGTTGTAATTCTAAAAACACCAGATTACATCACTGAAGCCCTTCGTCATCTTAACGACACTTCCATATACAGTTCACCCAATCACGATCCAACACCGGAAATACCAAAATCCATATTTTCCTTCCTCTTGGAACACAGACCCAATGAAGGCCTATCTACACAAGACATTACAATTCTCTCTCCTTCGAATCCCAGAACCCCTCAGTTTTATCTCCTCCCTAAAATACACAAACCAAACATCCCTTGCCACCTGAATGTATCCTGTATCAACTCCTCCACCGAAAAACTATCTGCCTTCCTTGACCATCACTTACAGCCATTAGTATTATCCCTGTCCTCTTTCATTCAAGATTCTTATGAGTTCCTTTCCCAATTAAAGTCCGTTAAAATCCCCCCCTCCGCCAATTTACTCATGGCCACCATCGACGTCACCTCCCTCTACATCTCTATCCCTCACAGTGAAGGCTTAACCTCCATCTGACACTACCTTACTCAGAGCTCAACACCTCAGGTACTCTCAAAAGATTTTTTGGTACAATCAGCCAAAATCGTTCTAACAAATAACTCTTTCACTTTCAACAACTCTTTCTGCCTCCAAACTAAAGGCATTGCAATGGGAGCAAGAATGGCACTGTCATATGCCAACCTATTAATGGGCCGCCTTGAGGAAACCTTCCTCCCTCACCAAAACCTCCAACCAATCCTCTGGAGACGATTCATTGACGACATCTTTTTACTTTGGACACATGGCCACGACTCCCTTCAAAACTTCATTTCAGAACTCAATTCCTCTTCCTCCGTAAAGTTTACCTCCTC
>WURS02405868.1:7500-17010 GCA_011762765.2 Rhinocypha anisoptera
CTTTTGAATGATTATAATGATTTTTACTTATAATAGCTCGTATTGATGATACGGATGATGATAAAGTGGATGTTGAATGTTGAGAAACAGATACCAATTGAGATTGAGAAGACTCTGGACGCTTCTTGGCTTCAAGGTTGAATAGTTGCTTTCGCCGATTACGTCGCTTTCTACCGAAGCCTACCTCGATCTTCTTCTCTATATTGCTCTTGGGTGATTCGTTCTCGTTATTTAGTGAGTTCTAAAAAAATGTAAACAACAAAAATTTCTTGTAAATATAATATACAGTCAATTTAAAAAAGTCAACTTATAAACTAGTAATTTTGAATCAGTTAAGAATTAAAACCATAACATCGAAAGTTAGATTCGAATTGGTTAAGAATTCGAATCATAACAAAAGTTCGATTCGAATCGAATAAGAATTACAACAGTGAAAGTTAAAATCGAATCTGTTATGAACTCGAATCACAACAGTGAAAGTTAGAATCGAATCGGTTATAAATTCGAATCACAACAGTAAAAGTTAGAATCAAATTGGTTATGAATTTGAATCACAACAGTAAAAGTTAAAATCGAATTGGTTATGAATTCGAATCACAACAGTAAAAGTTAGAATCGAATCAGTTAAGAATTCGAATCTTAAGCGGAAAGTTTGAAAAAAAATGCCAGAGCATGAAAATAAAACACAGAAACCTATAAACATACTTTTTTGTTAATATAATAGAAGAAAATTATGAATAAACAACAATTTTTTCCGAATGTTAATAGAAAAGAAAAACTGTGAATAGATAGATAATTTTACCTCACGAGAAAGTCTCTTTCCAGTGCCAATGATCAGCACAGTTCGACTTGAACCAAGCTCTTTGCTTTCCTCATACTGAACTGCATTGTTCGAATCATGTGATCGACGAGATCGCTGCTTACGAAATAAACCCTTCGGGATTACTTCACTTTTGATCTCCAACTTTGGCGGTGTGAATCCCGAGTCCGATTCAAGTTCAAGCTCTACTCCGGTGGAATCCGACTCTTCCTTGTTCTTAATCCAAGAGATTAAAATTAAAATTAGTTAAATTATATTAAGTTTTTAAAAGATGACAAAAAAAAATAATCCTACCGGAACCAAATCGTGGCGATTTAAAAACCTCATTTTTTCTTCATTATTATCTGGCACTGATTGAATCAGCTCATCACTTTCACCATTCATCACAGCTAGGTAATCTTCTTCCACTTCTTGAAACGACAAATTCATCGATGAATCATCCAGTAATATTGCTTCAGAAGAAGTCTCTCCCTCCTCATGTGACTCAAGACTCTCTGATTGCAAAAACCAAAAACTTGTGTCGCTCATCTTGTGTCCAAAAACAGATCAATTGTTTGAACGAAAAAATATGTTGAGTTTACATGTAAAAATCAAATAGTTTAATATATATATATAATAAAAGAAGAGGAAAGAAGAGATGCGACTGGACAACTAGCCTTGAGTTGCATTTAAAGTGTACACACACATGAAAACAGACGCAACATGTTTTTTTATTGAGCGATACCAACGCCATCTGTTGACTGACATTTTGACTATTTATAAAAAAAATTTTGTTTAAAAACTTTAAGTTACTCAATAAAAACGGCGGGAAAGCCGCCGACGTCAAACTCAAGTTAATTTAAAGGGTTATACAAAAAAAATTCAAATCAAATCCGGCAAGAATAGGAAAAGTTCGAATTCCAAATCAAATTGACGGAGAATTCGAAGATTTATCAACAAAATTCGAACCGAATTGGAATAAAATTCGAATCACAACAACGAAAGTTGAATTCGAATCGATTAAGCACAGTGGAAGTTGCGTAATTCTCACAAAAAATGACAAAACATTGAACATAGAAAACCACGACCATATTATTCATTAATATATAGAAAAAAAGAGAAGATAGAAGAAAGAAAATTATTATTACTTATATTTACAAAAAGTTAGATTATTTATTGAATTCTTTATTTACATTTGTTTATTATTAAAAGACTAGAACTCAATTGATATACATTGCACAGAGCATTTTTGTTTTGGCATATTAAAAATAATAATAATAAAATCACAACACGGGGAATAAATGTTAAAAAATAATAAAAATAAAAATCACATCTTTCGTCAACAAAACAAACAAAAATAATAAAAATAAAATTCAAGTTGTATTGGTGGTCCGATTCTCATCACCATGAGCCTCTAGGAATGCAAACGGAATTTTCGGTTTCTTGAAGTGATGGTGATGATGATGCTTTTCGGAATGCTTTTCACGTTTCGTAATCTTGGCACCTTTAGAGATTAGCTCATGTCGCGATTTCGGTTGTTCCATTGTCGTATTTGATCCCTGAGTCGAGTAGACCTTCCAGGCTGACATCGAATGGTGGTTGGGATGGTTTTGTGGCTTTTGAGTTTTGGCACTCTTCAACCGTAGAAGATACTTGTTCAAATCAACCATCGGCCGTCGAAGAGTCTAGGTAAAACCCATAAACTGATAGAATTAGCAAATTACTCAAATATTAATAATATTTACAAGAGTGTCAGCGTTAAAGCTGCTTTTGTAAATAAAAGGCGGAAAAACCGCCAACTCGAGTTATCATGAATCAAAGGAATATGCGAAAAAATCAAATCGAATCGAGTGAGAATTGAAAAACTTTGAAGGTTCGAAGCAAATTGACTGAGAATTCGAAAATTTATTCACAACATTTGAATCGAATCGGAATAAGATTCCTATCATAACACAAAATGTTAGATTCGAATCGGTGATGAATTCAAATTACAACAGTGAAAGTTAGATTCGAATCGGTGATGAATTCGAATCACAACAGTGAAAGTTAGATTCGAATCGCTTTTAAATTCGAACAAAACTTACCATTTGAGGCGAGTAGACCACTTTGAATTTATCCTCTGATGAATTTGCTTGTGACGAAGGAATTATGGTGGAATTGGAGTCAATCACCAATGAAGAGTTGGTTTGATGTAAACCGATTGCTTTCGGAATGCTTTTCTTGGGCTTTTCCAACTCCAAATCTACCTTGGATGATGATGATGATATGAATTCGGGATCGATAGGATCAAAATAAGATTTGGTTTCTGATTTGATCTTGTTAGGATTGATCACTTCGGATGTTACTGAGGATGGCGCCAACTTGGGTTGTTTCGTTTCGGAACAATAGATAAATTTTGGAGTTACTCTTGACTTGGCCTTGGATGAACTTTTATTATTATTATTATTGGGAATGATATCAAAGCTAGCCTGAATCTCGGATAGGCTTTTGATATGTGGAAAAACTTTCAGTGCACTTTTCGCCTTCACTTCCGATGGTAATGTTGAAAACAAGGACTTGGAATTGAAACTTGGCTCAGAAAAAGGAATGTTATCAAACAAACAATCGAGATCTGCACTGACTTGATCAGATAATGATAATGAATTATTATGTTGTAAGTTGTTGATATTGTTTTTGCACGATTTGCTTTCATGATGATGATGATACAAGCAACACTTGGATGATGATATGTTCTTGATCTCTGTCACGGATTTTCCTATAGCTTCATACCATAGTTGCAAGTCTAAACTGGAATCAAACTCCTTCCTTCGACTCTTCTTATTATGATGATTGGTATTATTGGTATTTGAGTTGTCTTTAACCAAAGACGGTGCTTTACGAAGTGTGACAAGCTTTTTCAACAGTGCCAACTGAGGAGTTAGATGATCAAGTCGACGGCATAGTTTGGATCGTTGCGATCGACTTGGCAACTGGCCAACGCCTTTCTGAGTGGGAGCCCAGCACTCGAGTATCGGGTTCAAGTCTCGGACAATCCTATCCATATATCGCTCCATCTCCTCGATGTTTCGCTTTAAAGCTTCGTACGACATCATGGTCCGTAGTTTTCTTTTTCCCGGTAGAAATTCAGTATAAAGTTTAAGGATAAAATTACTCAAAAAAGCAAAACAATTTACACTTTATATCACTGCTACTAGTAGTAAAATAATAAAACTCGGTCAGCTGAACAGATGTGCTCTTTTCTCTCTTCTTTAGCTCAATAAACAGAGCTCCTCGTTTTAGTTGCGCGCCATCTCCTGGTGACCTGTTGACAACTGAATTAATTGGGATTTTAATTTTAAAAATAAGATTCACACTTTTTTAGCCTACTTAATATAATTATTAAAAGATAATAACTAACAAATAAACAATAGATATATCTTTTAAAGTGGCTCAAAATTGCTATATTAACATTGTCACATTTTTCTATTAACATACCCAGGCATCAAGAAATTTTTGTTCTTTAGTTTTCTTTAATTAAAAACGCGGATTCGATAATTAATCAATATCACATTGTGTCAATATAGATGATATAACAGATATAATTTTACCATAAAGAGATCACCAATTTTCGATTTGTTTATCTCACTCACAACAAAACAAAGAGAATGCAAGCCACTGCACCAAGCTGCTCACTACAAGTACGCATGCGCCATTTGTAACAGTCGACAAAATTGCCGTTCGTAGATGACGTTACGTTAAACTTTTAGAAAAACTTTTTAGAAGAGTAACTACTTAATTTTTAATTTATAATTATTATCTAATATATTTAACAACTTAATATAGTTTATATAACAAATATTACAAAACTAATTTTTTTCTTCAATATTAACCCATTTAACACAAGTTTGATTAAATCGTAATATTTTTATTTTTATTTTAAGAAATTTATTAATTTAAATTAATTATATTTATAATAAATTATTATTATTAAGAAATACACAGAATAAAGAAGGAAAATGAGATAAACAAAGAACAAAACGAGTACAAGAGAGATTGCAATCAGAAAGAGAGTTTGTATGCGACAAAGTGTTTAATAATGTTATAATAATTCTTATACAAGAATAAAATAATAATACAAGGTGTGATATTTAATGAAAATAAACTAAATATTATAATAAAAAAGAAAGATTGTCAAATCTTTTTGGGTGTGATTTTATTGTATATGTACACAAAACAATGTAAAATATGTTTTTCAATATAAATAATATTTAATAATAATTTTTATTAAAAGTGCATACTACGAAAATTATTTATTATTATGTACACAAAGAAAAAGAGAAAAAAAAGAAACAAATTAGCTAAATACATTTATATATAATAAATATATATAGCTCACTTATTAGACTTATATTTTTTTACAATATTATTTTACATTTATATAAATTAAATTATTATCATTATTATTTGGGATCGGATTGGCAACAAGGGACACGAAAAAAAATTCGAACTTTGGCTTGTGCAAAATTCAAAATTTTTTAACATTGGACAAAAAGAAAGAGAGATATAAAATAAATAAAATAAAAATTTTTTAACAAAAAAAAGTGTAGCTATTTTAAGACTATATATTAAATAAAAGGGTTTCCTGTAAAGGTTTGATTGGTTTAAGTGAGAGAGAGAGAGAGAGAGAGAGAGAGATTATTGAAGGTTTTTCAAGCACTATCTGGCTCGGTTGAGTATCACAAGTGAGACGAGTAGAGAGAGTAGAAGAAGAAGTGGAGTCCATGGTGACATTATTGGCGATATGGCACCTGAAAAGATTAAGATTAAGATTAAGGTTTGGATTAAGAAGATTAAAGTTGAAATAAAAGACTGATGCCAAAAAAACACGTTTTTTAGCCTAAATTTTAATAGAAAAAATTTTCTCTGATATTCTTTATGTCATTCAAAAGTTTAGAATATGGAATAAAATTGGATATAAAAATTGTTTGAAAGCTGCCAAATATTCCTAACTGTTTGTAAGAATTTGATTTTAAAGTTTCGATTTTTATCTCAAAACAATAGTGTTTAAAAAACTAATTCCAATTTAATTGGTTTTTTTGGGGAAAATCTCCATTATTTTAAATGTTTTATTTAACACTATTGTTGTTTTGTTAAAATAAAAAACAAAACTTTAGAATCAAATTCAAGACTCAATTCTACATATATTCTAAACTTTCGAATGACATAAAAAATATATTAGAAAATTCTTTCTAGGCTAAACTTGGCATTACTCTTTTCTAATTTCACTCAGAAAAATTGTTTCAGTATACACTGAAAAAGATTACCGTTTTCAGTGTGTACTAAAACAATTTTTTTTGAGAGTGTTAATCTTACCATTGGCAGCGGACACCGAGTAGGAGGCAAAGGTGACGTTGAGTGAGACCAGAGACTGTGCCACGCCTTTCGAGTTGAGCACAATGAACATCACATCACCCGCATCCTCTGCTTTCACCGAATCGATGATGAAGGTCGAGGTGAAACAGTTCATCGAGTTGGAGGACTACGGAACAATAAACACATTTTATTATAAAGTTGAATTGTAATTAAAGACAAATTAATGCAAATTTTTAGTGAAGATTTGTATCTAACTAGTTTCCCGCTTAGAAATAGTGAGAAAAGACTTAATGGTATCGATGATAGTGAGGGACAACTCAATGATATCGAGGATAGTGAGGGACAACTCAATAGTATCGATGATAGTGAGAAACAACTCAATAGTATCAATGATAAATTATTTAATATATAATATATTAAATGAATAAAAACTTAATAGTATCGATGATAGTGAGAAACAACTCAATGGTTTCGATGATAGTGAAGGACAACTCAATGGTATCGATTATAATGAAGGACAACTTAATGATATCAATCATAGTGAAAGACAACTCAATGGTATCGATAATAGTGAGGGACAACTCAATAGTATTGATGATAGTGAAGAGTAACTTAATGGTTTTAATGATAGTGAAAGACAACTTAATGGTATCGATAATAGTGAGGGACAACTCAATAGTATCGATGACAGTGAAAAACGACATATGATATCGATAATAGTGAGGGACAACTCAATAGTATCGATGACAGTTAAGAACGACATAATGATATCGATAACAGTGAGGGACAACTCAATAGTATCGATGACAGTGAAGAACAACTTAATGGTATCGATGATAGTGAGGGACATGTTCGTCAATCTTTGTCATAAATAATGAGAGATATTTCTCTCTACACTTACCATAATCAACTCTCTGGTGATATATCTCCCGATGATCCTCGAAGGCATCATCGCGAGATGTCGATGAATCCAGTAGACCTTCTTGGGCCGTGGAATGCAGCAAAAGCGAGCGCCTAGCGTGATCTGTGAGCCAACCAGTGCAATCACGGTCGAGTTGATCGACTCGATGATTGGCCGTCCATCGGCGTTGTTCGGCGTTGAGGATGATGACGAAGGTGGACACTCTTTTTGACCGAAATCGGGTCCCGACACCGACGCTTGGAAGGTGGACTCGCGTGGGTCGTGCTGGTGCCGCCGGTACGACGGGTTAAAGTCGTGTGGCTCGTTCAGGTGTGGATTGGGTCCGCCGAGCATGTCCACCAGTTGTGGTAGTTCATCTAGTGGTATAGATCATGGTTAATAAAATCACATTTTAGTTTGTTAGAGGTTAATTTTTTACAAAAGGCCGACGTTAAAGAGCAGTCTGTCTCTTGTAAAAAACGGCAGCAAAACCATTAAAGTCAAACTCGAGTTAATTCGAAGAAATATGCAAAAAATCGAGTCAAATCAAGTGAGAATTGGAAAAGTTTGAAAGTTCGAATCAAATTGAATAAAAATTCGAAAAATTATTGCATAACATTCGAATCAAATCAGAATAATATTCAAATCACAACTGTGACAGTTAGATTCGAATCGGTGATGAATTCGAATCACAACAGTAAAAGTTGAATTCGAATCATTAGAGAGTGAGCATGCGCAAACTCGCTAATGTTCAGTTGTTTTTTTGATGGTATATAATTGTGATATCGTACTTATAATTTTTCGTAAATATTTTTAAATTTTAAATTTATTGTTGTGATCAAATAAATTTAAACTTCAACGTTTCTAATTTTTGCCACAGTTAAACTCACCTTTAGATCTGACATTGAGTAGAATGCCAAAGGAGGCAAAAGTGCCAAACTGGTGACTGGTGGTACACCGATACCACCCAATGTCACTCTTGCTGATAGCGGCAAAGTTGAGTGTTCCATCACGAGAGGTCTCCACGGGTGGCAGTGTCACGTTCGAGATCTTCGGGTCCGCATCCCGGACCCACCGAACCTCCGACAGTGGATTGGCGTCGATCTCACACCGAAGCATCACCGGCATACCCTCGATGATTGGGTAACCAAAACCCGGCTCGCGGAATATCGAAAATATTGGCGCATCTATATAATAATTAGGAGAAACATTGTAAAAAATTCTCAAAAGTAAAGCTGTAATGTTCGGGTTAAGTGAGAATAATCGGATAAGTAATATTCGGGTTAGGTTGGGCATAGTAAGATATATGTACTGTTCGAGGGTTAGTTTGGGCATAGTTGGATATATGTACTGTTCGGGGGTTAGTTTGGGCATAGTAAGATATATGTACTGTTCGGGGGTTAGTTTGGGCATAGTTGGATATATGTACTGTTCGGATGGGTGTTTTCTATGACTCGTCGTTGAAGCACCCTATAAAACGCAAATGATACCATTACTACTCGAACCCGCGACCCCCGGATTGGTAAGCGAGGACGTTACCCCGCCGCCACCTTTGGCCGGCATTTGATGCGGTATGTAATTTTTCTCAAAAAAAAGATAATCTTTTGCAAAAAAGTCAACCGTGGAGTTTCTATTCCTAAATGTAAGGGTTTTCTAATCTCAGATTTAGCTCATAAAATAATGCGTCGCACTTTTGAGCATAGATGAGATATACTTTGCGCATGCATAGTCGCCGTGGCATAGGGCTCAGCTCCCGAGTGGCTGGCTACGATGGCACTTTGTAAGCGGGGGAGGAGAGATTCCGAAATTTCATCTTGAATAATGGGACAGGAGCGGTGGATTCCTTCCAAACGACGCCGAGCACGAGAGTTTACCTAATGTTCTTGGTGTTTGAGTCAAAAACACGAGAAGAGACGCAGCGGGATTCCCTATGAGAAAGGTTTCCAAAGATTTTTGAACTGCATTGGTGAAGACCACATTAAAATAGCGATTTCCAAGACGTATAACTGGTTCTGATACCGTTTTATCTTGTCTTTTTTTCAGAAAAAAAATGTTGAAAAAAATCGGTGAGCTGATTAAAATCCAAGTCACCTACAATATTTTTGAAAAAAGTGAAAACTTAAACCAACGGAATGAGTGATGACAAGTCGCGTTCCACCTATTAAAGTCCTTAGAAGACGTTAGATATGAAACGAGAGGTACGTAAATGCAGAAAGGTAAGGGAGCTTTTCCTTGATTATTCACCTATATAAGAGGATAACCATTTAATTTCGTCCATCTCTTCATTAGGATAAAACGTACATTATTGTAAGTGCAGTAAAATACATTTTCATAATACATATACACCGTCATTTACATATATATATATATATACATATATATATATAATATATATGAGAAAATACGCCAGAGGCTGTAAATATTATTTGGGATAGGAATTGGGAAAAACAGGATAGGA
>WURS02405977.1:0-17010 GCA_011762765.2 Rhinocypha anisoptera
CCCCTCCCTCTCCCCCCCATCCGAGTCGCGAGGACGCGGAGTCGCCGGAACTCGTCTGCCCTTCATCGCATGCCCCACCCCCGACACCGACCGACACCATCACAACCACACCCATCCGCTTCTTCTTTTTTTCCTCACCCGGAGGAGTGAGAGTCTTGTCTCTCTCTCTCTCTCTCTCGCCACCCTCCCCGACTCCACCTCCGCATTCTCTCGTTTTCACCGTCGGCGGGCGACGTCTGCGAAGGCGTGACCAGCGCCTCTCCGTCGCCTGGCAACCGTCACCGCACCCGAGGGAGAGGGGAGAAGAGAGGAGGAAGGGTTAAAAAAAAAGTCTTAACAAGAGTCGGCCGGATTGGCATGAAGAGGCAATGAAGTTCTGTCCCGCTCGGAGGACACTCACCATATTCACGGAACCAAGGTTGTCAGGAGAGGACCAAGGCATGAAGGTGAGAAGGAAGGGAGATGAATGGACGTGCATGAAATATACCTTGTGCAGTCCAGAACAATCATGTGTTCACGGACGTCTGGATTTTTTTTGGCAGTCGTCAATCGCTGTCGCGTTGATGTGGGCAATTGGAATACTGAGATACTAAAGACGGTGTTTTCGTTACTAGATGGTATTGTCCCCTTGTGCTCTGTTGTATTACTTCAATCGCTCAATTTAACTTTTTTCTTCTCTATTTATTCTTATTAATTATCCGCGCGCTTAGTAGCTCTGTCTACCCATTGTTGTATTTTAATCGAAATAGCCGCATAGTAAAGGGATAGAAGCATGGGGGACGATCTATATTGAATTTAAAATTACATTTTTGGATTAAAATTTTGATGGTATCATAAATACTTAGGTGTGGTAACGTGTTTACAACTGCGCAAGGTATCTTCAGCGCAAGTCACAAATAGCTGTAAGATATTTTTTTGCGTTGAACTACCTTCCTTGTTTTTGAGACGGTTTTTCACAATGCCTCTTAAGATAATAATCTGGTAGTTGAAGTAGTTAAAGAGTTAAGACTTCTTAGTTTTAGTATTCTACTCTTAGCTTCATTGAACACTGATAAAGTTACTATTTGTTAAGACCGTTTTGTTTAGGATGTGCATAATATTTTATTATGTCCGATGCCATTTTCCTATTCCAAATAAGCATTTCCAATATGTGGACTCCTGATTTTACTCGTTCCAGCTACAGATATTTAAATAGGTTAGCATAGGACTAACTTTATACAAATTGAAATAAGCTTTCATAAACTTTCAAATTGTAGAAATTAATCCCTTTCACCGTAGTGTGTTGGAGCAGCACGCATTCCTGAATATCTACCATAGAAACTTGTTTCTAGTGTTGTTCTCTACTTCACTAGAAAGAAAATTAATATTTTGACGCATGTTAAAAGTTAATCCTCTTATCCTTCAGAACTATTTTTGAAAGCATATGTTTTAGAAAAATTTTCGATTGATGAAGAGGAGAAAGTGGAAGATTTAAAAGGCATAAACGTTGTAGTCCCTCCAACACAAATCCCCCAACATTTGATGAAAGTTTTTCCATGTCTTCAAAAGGTTACATCATGTGGAATGGTATATATTTCCCGTTTTTATGAATTGAGTAAGCTGAAATTATTTTTCAGACCTTGAAACAAAAATAACACGGAAAAAGCCTGCGTCACATGAGCGATTTCATTCATTCGATAATGCGATTCATAAGATTGAGTAAATCATTTGAATTTTCCTGTTGAAATACGTTCAATGAGGCATTTTGTATTTTATACGAAAGTCATCACTCGGATCAATCTTCTTATGAGATTTTTTAATTTTTTTCTTTTTTTCTTTTAATTTTCTAATTTTACTCTGTTTACCGTGTTAGTCCATTCATACTTCGTATAACGTGTGGTGTATGGTTTGATAAGTGTGTCACATCTGGTAGGGGAATTTTTTGTCAGATAAATTAGTCTCTTTTCTCTCCGCGAGGAAATGAATGATTTTTTTAAAGGCCATTTTGCTAGTCGCAGGAATTTCTTCCGCGCGGAGGTAGAAATTCCACTTCAGAATAAAACCTAAAACAGAACTTTCCCGAGAACGACTCGGATTTCGATGAACAATCACTAATGTGTATGGCAGGGCGACAACACGTTTCAAAACATCCAAAGAAATATTAGTGGACTCGTAAGGCGAGATGTCTTTCCTCCTCCATAGTGTCGTTTCATAGATATTATTGCCCCGCGTTCATTTTGGGAGAAGTGTAGGTGCATACTTCTCGTGCGGAATCTATCTGGACAAAGCGCAGTCGACGACTCTCTTTTTTCTTTGCCCGGGGAAGATAGCGCAAAAATCAAAAGGCCTCCACATTTCCAGAAGGCAAACCCGGTCACGGAAATTTCCCATTCCCTGCGACATTGGATAGATTTCTCCCCAAGTATTTATCAACTCATCGTAACTCTATTAAAAAAAATTACACCGGGTAAAATCAGATACCACTAGCACTTGTTTGGGAATCAATGGTGAACCATACTCTTTGAAGTTAAGAACGCTACTCTTGATAAGATTTTCTGCGTAAATTATTAAAGAAATTGATAGGATATTGATAAGGAAGTTGCGGAAGAGTTACCGAAGTGTATGTAAATCAGCATTGGATGAGGAAAGGCGGGATCTTGCTGTCAACCAATCTTCGAATTAAAGGACTCAGTTTATGAACGAATGTTCATATACCAAAAAAAAGGAAGTTAAAAGCTTTCCTCTGACTTCAGGTTGCTGAACTGTAAAAGTCAATGGAATCCCTAACAGAGAAGATGACGTAACCATCAAAACAAAATGGCGAAGGCCCTTCTAGCAAAATCGCTTTCTTTTCGAAATTCACTGATTGTTTACTAATAAACGGGAGGGAGCATTACGGGTAGGAAAATTTCTGCCGGAAGAATTACTTATCCCATAACCCAAAACGTATAAGGTCACAAAGAAGAAAAGCAGCCATCATTTGAAATATTGAAAATGGAGATTTAACATTCGCCAAATTCAATATTTTTCAATTTAATTTATTCAATTGTATTGTTCACAGCGCAGCTGCATCCCGTGCTCAAAATGGTGGCACGTAAATTCATAATGAATACACAACTCCCGGGACGAATAAGCAATGACGACCCCAATTCCAAATGACGGAAATTTTTCTTGGATCCAGACTACACTCGCTAGAATTCCGACGAATCCGATCCGAAAATCGAGAAACCACACCGAACCCATAAACAGTCAACGACCATGTTTTGCAACATATTGTTTGCACGCCCACGATTGGAAGAATCCACGCGAGTCATCGATCTGACCGCGCGGGCAATCGTCACGAGTGTCTCCCCCCATATTGAGAACGCGCGGCCCTCCGTCGACGAACGGATATTGACTGCGTGTGCATCGCCCAGCTTATTCCGGGCGCCCCTGTTCCGCCCACCCCGAAGGAAGACATGTGGACGATCCTAAGCAGCGAACAACAGAAACGCGGAGGCACCACAACGGTTAATTACGTAACAGGTCGACGAACTAAAAGATTTCCACCAATTGGCCGTCGGCAACCGGGAGCGAAGCAGCACCGTGCTCGGAAATGGAAGATGGCGGGGCGGGCAGAAGAATGGGGAAAGAATAAAATGAAGGAGTGGTGAGATGGAAGGAAGTGGCACACCTGTGTGGGTCTGGGGGGGGGGGGGAGGGGGGGCGGGGGGCAGGGGAGGGAGGAAGGGGGGCGCGGCCGGGAGCTAGGTCCAGCGGTGAACGAGAGAACTGTTGGCAGAGGGATCGGAGAAGATACATCCGACGATAAAACCACCCACATTCATTCCCTCGTCAGCCGACTACGAAATTTTCCACTTGCCCAGGCAATATACACCGACCGGAATTGGCTTGGTTCCTTCGTAGATTTGCCGACCGGAACGCCCTGTTCCATGAACCACTCGGAAAAGATTTCTCCTTCGGCTATGGCATGGGGATGCTGTCCACGGACAGAATTGTTATACGTCGTGGTGGACTACTAAATAATTCTGCATAATCGAAACACCTAACCGTTCTCCCCGTCAGAGATCCGTGGTGTCCCACGTGCTGCTATACTTATGAGGAAATAGCTCGCCCAAAAAAAAAAAGACTTGATTGGATGAGTTTCGTTTCCGTCGACGAAAAATACAACTCAGCGGGACGCAACGCAGATATTTCGATTTCAAGTCCACGCGCAAAACGCCAACGTAGCAAAATATCGTAGATGAATCGGAAAAGGAATACTCAAGTAAACTTCAACCTGGATTCAAGACAGAGACGCACATCTCCAAAGTCGACTACAGCAATAAATACTAATCTTACTGAGAGAAGAGGACGGGCAAGGTACTCGTAAGAATTGTAAGCGATGAAGGACTTTTATTTATTTTTTTATATATTTTATTTCGTTGGAAGAGTCTAGATGAATAAGACATAGTGAAAAGCAGACAACCGAGGGTCTGGATGGATGGGCACTGATGGGCAGGGAAATACAAGGGAACGCAGTCACCGCTTTTACCTTACACACTATATCGGATGGTAGGGAAAGGTGAAAATATGAATGGCAGTGTGCAAGCAGCCGAAAACGTCCGATTTGCGAATGACAAAACGGTACGTGGCATCGGCCACGAAAGGAAGTAGCTTTGTTAGCTTTGAAAGTCATAAAAAAAGTAATGCTATCAATTTATACGCATAGAAAGATTACAAACCAAAAGAAGAGGACAGTAATATGAGTCTCAAGAAGTGGAAATCGTGAGTTAGGCTTGACCCAAAAGGGAAAAGTTTGCATTTGGCCATCACCATAGATTAAAATGAAAGTTTAGTTGGCAAAATAATTAATTGCGTAATTTAATTGAATTTGGGAACTTGAGCACAGACGTTAAAGTTATGGAAGAATTTTAAACAGAGCCTATCATAGTAAGAGTCCAAAATGGAAAAGCCTATGTTAGAGAAATTTGAAATGCGACGTTTTATAAGACTTAATGAAATAAAAACGAGGAACTAACACCTACGGTAAACGAGAGGACGCCGTTGAGAGAAATTTCAGGTTGGGAAATGGATGGAAGAAATTTTGAGAAACGCCATATCGATATCATTTAATATGGGATGCTTGCTTGGAATAGCAAGGTATTTCTTAAAATTTGTGGTTGAATTTACAAGGAGATAAAGAAATAACTCTAGGTAAATGTTCGAAAAAGTCAGTAAATGTTAAATCTACTGATTGTCACACACATCTAATGGTTGTATAAGTACATCAATATAAATACAGCACTAAAAATAATCATGCTGCAAAAAATTTAGATTATCTTTTGCGGTAATAAAAAAACTGGAAAAAGACATTCGAAAATTCCTTTTTTCTTCAAACTTCTACCTTTCGTCCTTTTTGAGGTGTCTCCATCGACTTTCTCTCTTCTTCAAGCCCACCTTAAGTCTTTCCGTCTATTTTCCCTTCGCCCCAAGTTCTTGCTCAAACTCCAAATTCTCTATATTATACACTTTATATCAACATATGTCCACAAGAACAAGCCGGTTTACGATAAAAAGACTACTATCACATTCGTATTAAAGCTTGAAATTAAATTTTTCCTAGGCTTTCATTCAGATCCTCGTAATCGTCCATTTTCTTCAATGGTGGGCTATTCTGGGGGAATGAGCGACAAAAATGTAAATTAACTCCTTCCCTCCTATCCCTTCGGGGAGACAACATAAAAATCTTTTGGCTTTATTCGACAGCCTGAAAATCCTTTGAGAATGGCTTCTCAGACAACGTTCATGAATCCCGGAAAATTCCGTTATATCCACGCAGGGGCGGGGGGGCCACCCGACTTTTTGGGACTGTAGTGTTTCTCAGCCAAACACGCCTACTCCAGCGACTCGAAACCCACTAAACCTAGGCTCGAAGTTTGGGCAACCCACCCAGGCATTACCTCTTCTCTGCAAAGTGAAAAAAAAAACATTTTTCCGATAAAACCTTTAATGAAAAATTCTGTCTTTAAATAATGTTATCAGGTCATTCAACGGATGAGATTTTAAAATTAATGAATCGAACTTCCGCCGTGCATCACGGAACACGTAAGAACTACACGACCTATCAGTCCCGAAAAAAATTGAGACATATACATTAGCATACAAAGAAATTAGACACCTTCAAAGACCCCATGCCGCTTCTTTTTCGCCGGTCCTTTTTTTTATTGTGTCCTCCGATAGACTCCTTGCTTTTTTTATTGCAAAGGAGTGTGTTGCTGAGAGTGGAGTTCACTGTACACCTTATCCGTCTTTGTCCTCCTAACGGCTTATTTCCACGCGAATCCTAATAACGGCGCTAAACCTGTCGAAGGCCGTCACCCTTTCCGACCGGGGAGCTCAGGCCGACTGATCGATTAATGAATATTTGTTGACAGCTTACGTGAACACCATGCATGGGAGTCTATAATTACGCCGTCGACACATCACACATTGATGTATTGCCTCTCGGAGATCCTCAGTATCTCAACGCCCTCTAATGGTAATATAGTCTTGAGACATTAGCTTAAACATATTATAAAGACGTTTCCCTTTTCCCTTGTGACTGTTAACGGTGGGAAATTAATGGACGGCGAAATTCGGACTATAGTGAAACTAAAAAAAAATGACTGACCAAAACCACAGCATTCAACCATAATTTTGGTTTTTCAGTTTAAGGTGGAGCACACCTAGTTTCCCAGTGACGTCGGGGTCTTCCCAGGAAGATATGGCACCCTGAATGTCAATTTACTTGACCTCTTATGAGTACCTGGAGGAGTCCAAGGTGTCACGAGGACTTGAACAAGGTAGCCCCCCTTTCGGTAGCCGACTGCTCTAACAACTGGGCTAACACGACCCTCATTGAGTTCCTTATCCAAACAACACTTGAGGAAAAGTTGGTGTGAAAAGTGAACGATGGGGAAGTATTCTCAAGGGTTGTAGAGACGCGTGACTAAGGGCCAATGATGCGTGTTTACATCTGAAGTATTAAAGAATGCGAACTGCACAGTGAGTAGTAACTGACGCAGTGAGTAGTTAGAAAAAAAACAGACTTGGAGATAGTTTTCCAAATCTAATTTTTATGAATGACTTGCCTACCTCAATACCTCAGTGTGAAGTCGTGCTACTATATGCTGACGACACCTCTGGTCTTTCTCATTCCAATAATATACCTGACCTGCTTCATCTAGCTAGTGCCTCAATTGTAAATATGTCAGATTGGTGCAATATCAACCAACTATCTATCAACATAAGCAAAACTGTACTTCTTGATTTTCATTCTAAGACTAGAACGCAATTTGATGAATCATTCTCTAAAATTGAATAATGAACCTATTGTCCGATCCACACGCATAAAATTTTTAGGTCTTCACATTTCTGATGACATCAAATGGACACCTCACATTGAGGCCGTCATGTATCGGGTGATCACTGGCATTTTTATGGTTCGGAGACTTCCGGCCCCTTTCTTATCTACTCCTACCCTTAAAGTTGTCTAATATGCTAATGTTCAAGCTCACATATGCTATGGCATTTTGTTCTGGGGAGACTCTACCCATGCTAAGAAGCTATTTGCCCTGCAAAAGCAAGCTATTAAAGCACTGCTATAGGTACCCAAAAGGACCCCAGGTAGATCTCTTTTTCTGTCACTAAAAATATTAACTCTTCCCTCCCTCTTCATTTTAAACGGCTCGAAATTTGTTAAGGAAAATTCTCAACATTTCCCAAGAAATGAAGAATGGCATGACCACCATACTCGCTTAATAGGAAGTGTTCATCCTAAAACCCACAACCTTACTTTGGCCCTTAAGGGCCCTGGTCATACCTCATCTATCATTTTCAATAAACTACCCAACGACATTAAATATTGCCCCTCTTCCATTTTAAAGGTCAAATTGAAGGATTTTTGGCAAGTAAAGCGTACAATGATGTTACTGAATTTCTTAATGATTATTAATATTACATTTTTTACTCAAATTTATTTATTTACTCATTGTATTGTACTATATCTACTTCCTGTATTTTATCCATTTTTGACGAAACCATGTGATGTATTTTACCAATTCGGTGTTATTAAATTGTTATTATTATTATCACTGATGAAGTATTCGCTTAAAAGATACGAAACAAATACTGAAAGGCTCGAAGTGTTTCTCACTGGAAACTGTGGGGTAGATCAGTCAAGCGAGAGGAGAGGGAAAATTTGCCAACCAGCCTTAGGCTGTTAACCTGGGAGGGAGCGAGACCACAGAAAAATGCCGCACGGTTGTGAACCGCGGATATTTGTATGCCCCATGCCGATTTGTATCTCTGCCGAGGGTGGTGTATTCACGACGCGACGAAAAATTATACCCGAGTAAAGCTGCGGTCGCTTGAAAAGGACATGGGCGGATCACTGACGTTTTCTTACCCGCAAGAAATATCACTTTCGAAGTCTTCGAAATTTTGTCACCATCGGTAGGGCCCTATTCTCTCCGCGAATCTCCCTAAGAATTCGATTGACGCTTCAGCGAAGGAGAAGGGATGACCGAGGACCTGGTTTATCCCCCTTTCCCCCAAAAATTATCCTCAATTCCCGGTTGCCCTTGAATCTTCGTGCGCGGAGTCAGCGCTGTGGCGTCCAAGAGGACCGAAGCAAAGAGAAAGTTCACCCGAGGACGAGAGGTGAAAGGGGTGGAGTGTGAGGAGAGGGGGGTGGGAGCTGGCTTGACATATTTATCATTTTCGGCGCCCTTGGGAGTGCAAAGTTATTTTCCTCCAAGAACATTACTATTTACTACCTAGCAGACCACCTAATCCCTGCCTACAATAAAGAACTCCGGTGAATATGAATGGCGGTGAAGTCACGGGCTCAACAGTCAAGCGGGATCGGTTTCACCCTCGACTCGGGGCGTTATCCGGTTCCTTCACCCCTTCAAGTTCCTGGGAACTTCCCGACGATTCGCGGGGCAATGAAGGGTGTAACTCCACCGGAAACTCGAAGAGGAGGCAGTCAGGAGACGAGGAAAAGAGCATCTTTTTCATCCTATAGGCTTTGAGCATTTGCGCACCAACAAGGAAAAGGTACATGGGTCACGCTTGACCGACCCGAGATGAAACGAAGAGTGAGCATTTGGGGAGTGAAAGGGTAAAGAGTCACCAGGGTGACACCAACGTTACAAGCAAAGAAAATAAAGCTACTTCCCACAACAGAAGAATAACAACCCTTTCTTGCATGGGATGTAATTAGGATTAAATTCTGTATGGCATTTCGTTGTTCTTATCCTGTGACGCATATGAATAACTTCCACGGAAAATTGAAACCTGAAGAAACCATTCAAGTTATGCTTTGTAAAAATCTAAACTCGAATAAAATGTGTTCATTAGTATATTATTATTCAGTCGCCAAAACACATCATTAAGGCAGCTGCGGTGGCACAATATGACAAGGTAAATAACAAAGACGAAACACATACATCCATGCCATAAGTGGAGAATTAAAAACTACATATCCAGGATTCGAAACTCAAGTGTTGTGTGTTTAGTTGCATCACTTCCCGAAGAGTTCGTTCAAGCGAACTTCCACAAGGCCGAGCAAAATGATATGTAGAATAGTGAGATGAGTTGAATGCAACGTATGACGCAGGACACATTCCTTTTATACATATTTATAATCATCATTTTTATTTCTCAGTAGACATCGGCAACTTGTATTAGAACAATCGTTTTTTTTCGATTCCCTACGATTATTCATCAATCCATTCTGCGGGTTAACGGACGTGGTGTTACCGTTGACGTAAGAAGTATCAGCAACACAGGAGTACGATTAGTTGCCATGACTATGAATTGATAATTACTCAACTTTTGAATGGAAGAATAAATGCAACAATCAGTTAAAAACCCTTTGATAATACGTGAAACTATTTCTTCAGTTGTATCAATATGCGACTGTCTTTTTCTGGATTTTGTGGGTGCTCCTTTTATTTGGTCATTGACTTAGTTTTATTTTTCTATGACTAGACTTTAATTTTATAGTAACATGCACATTTCCTAACGCTAGACATTTCAAAAGTGTATTATACCTGATTGAAAGATAAATTGCAATTGGATAGTTCGTAATGTATTTTTTTACGATACTAATCGAAGACTAAATGTTGCTTCCTCTATTTCCTTTCTTTCGTGTTAATCGTGGATCCATGGCCTTTCCAACGTATTAATGGTATACAACTTTTCCTTTCTTTCTCCAGTCTTTTTCATAGTCTTGTAGACGGAAAGGACAACAGTTAGATCAACAGACATCCGCACATGAATCAACAGAACTAATGTACCATTTTCTTTGGTGCAGCATAGACAATACTTTTCTCGACGTGCTTGAGTAACAATCCAAACCAGCGGGTGGTCTTAATTATGCTTTACATCATGCAATTTCCTTTTTCTCCGAGAGATTTACCTCTTCGTTGATCATATCTGATTTAGGAATCTTATATTTCTCCATCCCCACATCTCCTGTTTTGAATTTACTGCTGTAAATTACTTCTCGTTTATACCAATTTTCGGGAAAAGCACCTACAACTTCAATACACGCAACTTCTGCGCCACCAGTAGGCAATGATGGCGCAGATCAAGAGGATCGGCACGGCATCAACTGCCATAGCTGCGGGCGAGAGTGAAGTTCACTTTTGTTACTGTGTTGTTTGAAGTTTGGTCAGCGATAATAGGCTCTTCGGACCTCCTTATCCACTCTTCTTTATCTACTTTCAAGAAGTTAGTAATAAAAAAGTAGCTGTATGAATGACAACAACATTTTGTTGTGAATAAAACATTAACTTTATTACTTTAGAATTATAATCGACAATCATGTAGTACCTATATTCCTTTTATATAAATCTTGTATTTTCATCGTCTTAATACTGGCATTAGTCCGAAGAATAAAATATGTTATTATTCCTAATCAATTCGTTTATTAATATCAACCGAAGTGCGTCTCTTCGCCTCTGATGTATTACTATAGCCATAATCACAAATTTATTAGCGAAATATCACTATGTTCTAACGTATTAGTCGGTTTGTTAATTTACAAATATCTAAAAAGCTTGAAAGCAACTTCGACGCCTCTTGGGACACTAGCGGTCACTAGCAGTGTCGATACAAGCTTCAGACTCGATTGTGGTAGCATCCCACTGCCACGTGTAAACGGGGCTTTAGTTCGAGAAGAGATACCCTCGTACATGGTACTAATATACGTATAGGGTAGGTCGTTGGGCACCTCGGTCTTGTGTCGATACCCGTACAATGCGATAGTATCGAATGAGAGACATAGTTCGGAGAGTAAGGTGGCTAGTAGCGTGTTGGTGTAATGCGTGGTGTTGTGATCTTGAGACGTGTTTTTGGAAGTTATAATTATGTTCCTTCCGGTTAAAACGGCAAATATTGAACCTTGCGATGCCATTTTGTGCTGTGTTTGGATGAAGCAATATTCTGAGAATGGCGAGGGAATATTTAAGTTTTTCCGTTTCCCCAAAGAAACTTCAATGAAAACGAAGTGGTCACGCATGCCGGCGAAAGCTCGACTTTTATTTACATTATCCATGATCTCTCGGTTATGAATGCTGATGTCCAAATACATCAAGTACATTTTTCCTTACACTGAAATTAAGTAATTGTTATATACTATGTTAAAATTAAATCATGTGTAACTCTAACCAATAACTACCCTATAATTCATTCATAATCCTTCAGGAAGGAATAAATCGCTTAATTTATTTCGTGTTACGTGGGAATTTAAGACAACATATTATATAAAAATAACAGCTTCCATAAATAATCCATTGGAAACCGTCGACGCCCGGAGTATAATCTTACCATTCCCATATGATCTACAAATGTGCCTCTGAAACAAATTAAGTGCTACGAACCCCTTATCGCAAGATCTGGGTTTTTTTCCCGCCGCAGATTGCTCTCCGGATGACGTCACGGCCGTAAATACGCAGAACGGACTCGTTTTCATTTCCGGGAGCGACCTACCTAATATTTAGTACCATGCCCTCGTAAGATGAATGGAGAAAAACTGTTTTCATTACACGAGTTTACATCCTGACGCGGCAACAGCAATCGAAAATCCCTCCGCGTAGTGTGCTACGGTCACCAGTTCCACGCCAATCCAGCGAGATGTGGACGAAGGGAGTTCGAAAGCACCCATTGCCATCGAGTTTTCAGTCACCGTAGTCATGGCACGCATGGAGAGGAGACGCGATGCACGCTGGAGCTTTTGGAGCGTGAACGAGGGACGAGGCAAGGGAGGGAGTAGTGTGGAAATCCGACGTACCGAGTTGAGACTGATCCGATCTGCCAAGCGGGAGAGGCTGGAGTGGAAGTCGAGGGAACATGGGCAAGCCTAGTCTTGAGCGAAACTTAAACCAGTCTTTTTCAAAGGGGAACGCGTCCGGCGTCAGATCGGTGCTGTCAAATCACCAGGAGACCCGACGACCCGCGATCCTGGGGAAACTCGACGATGGAAAGACCGAACCCGGGGGGAGGGGAGTCGGTAGGCAGCCTCTCAAAACACACTCCAGAGAAATAACTCAGATGTAAATAATCTAATTATCTATTACAGTCAATTAAATTGTAGTTAATCTGTCGGATACGTTTGGAGCACACCAAAATAAATAACTCGTGATAGTGCAACGTTAATTAACTATTAGAAGTGATAACAAAAAAAGACAGGTAATGTAAATTATTTAAAAATTGAATTGGAAAAAAATAAGTTTGGTTTGTTTTTTAACGAAATTCGGGAATTTTATACAATATAATATATGAAAAAGTAATCAGTCAAACTAAAAGTAAATGATCTTCCTTAAGTGATAATCTATGGGTGATATCGCCTACCATACAATATTTTATGTATTACCCAGCGACACGAACCACGTAACTTCTTGTAACACACTTCGACGTGGAATTCGGTCGTAAAATACGACATTTGACGTCATAACATATCGGAATTGACGCAGAAAAAGTGGAATTTAAAAAATTAATATGGAATATGTACTCCCGCCTCGCAATTTACGCGATGGGTATGTTACAAAATATCCTAAATTCTGGAGATACGCAAATGATTTCAGTTGGCATGTAAATCATAGGAATTGATCGATCTTTAATGCGAAGAAAGACCATCAACTAACCCTAAAAAGGCAAAATACTGACATTAAAAAATCCATATATGGCCTTACCGTTTAAGGAGAATATGCAATCCATTCCTGGCGATAGCGCCTATTAGGTGGGTACGTCTACACGTGTGTGTATGTGTGAGTATAAGCTCCAACCTCCGTTATAAAGCACGCGAATGTACCGCCCTAAATACCAATAATTAAAGTCCAGAGCTCTTTCAGCCATTCAAATGACCGACAAAATCAATCAACACTCAATTCGTTGCACAAGCTGCCGAATCTCTCTCTACTCTTTGAGCACCAAATCGATTATAGTTGCGCCCTCGCGACTAGAATTCTACTTCAGTGGACACCAGGATCGCCTTTCTAAATATACGACGAGTCACCTGAAAGTAGATTACTTACTCCGGCTCGAAACGCGATCCACGCCGGCGGGTATCAGAACAACCGAGCGATCCGGCAGGTGGAACTGAGCGACCGATACTTCCGGCGGCGGCGCCGAGGTCTTCGGGGGGTGCATGCAGTCCTCTCTAAGTAATCCTATCCATCCGGTGATGCGACGCGATCACACCCCAGGGGAGAGAAAGGAGACGTCCCCATATGTTGCCCTCAAAACGACATACTCTCCTCAAGGAATGCCGCCCTAGGAGGTTGCATTTCGGTTTGATGAAAGGTGTGGTGGTCGGTGTGTGGAAAGGGCAGTACGGGGAAATGTGCGGTGATCGATGGGCAGTGATTAAATTTTGAACTAAAAGTGATAGATGCAACAAGAAAATAACTGGAATTGTGGTCGAATCACAGTAGAGAGCATGGGGAAGGATTTAAGGGTAAGGAAACATTCATTTTCCAAATTGAAACAGCCGAATTTTTATGTTATTTATTTATTTTGCAATCGCCCACAAACAGCATTAAGAGGCCAATTACAGTGGACACCGTAACATTTTTAATAACAATGACGAAACATACACATCCAAGCCCACGAGGACGTAACCCCGCCGGCACTGAGGCCGGGTTTGATAGGTGAGGGTCGATCTCATATCAAATAATAAGCCGAATGACGTGAAATTTTTCACTTCAAGGTACGGGGATTTGTTTCTTGCCCTGTACCAACGGCTGTTTTCCAGAAACATCTGGTGTCCTGAAAATCATCTATATTTGATGTAATTATGTGTGTCCGTGCTTCCCCGCGCTAAGTGTCAGGTCGATTGAATAATTACTGTGGTGGTCAACGAGCGAGTAAAAATAACCGGTATATATATATATATATATATATCCCACCGCTTATAAGATGCAAATATAATTTCACTGACGACATTAATAGTTAGTCCCTTATCGTTCCAAGATAGGGGTGATTCAACATTCTGAACACCAAACGTGGAAGGAAACTGCCAGGCTGAAAACTCTCTCGAGATGCCTTCCTTCCAATATTTTAGTTTTTCGAATGCCATCCTCCGAAAATAGATCTGAGCCGTTCAACCGTTCCAATGATGGTTAACTCGTTCATAAATAGAGGCACGGTACCCGGAGTAATGAATAAATGACAGAAATGGAAAACAAAAGTAACCGGTGAAGACGATTCAGGGCATCGGTATGCAATGAAATGCGGCACAGCACCCATTTCAGGACATGTCGGCACGCTTCAGCAAGTCGATGTTTATGTGCGCAAAGTGGAAGGATTTGAATAAAATATGCATTGCTAAACTTCTAGCTATTTCTATCGATATCAAGACCTAGAAATTCATGAGGGATTCCTCTTTGGAAACGAAATCCTACTGAATCTATTTTATATACATAGGGGTAGTGGAAGGCATGCGTGTGTTAAGGATCGCAGGACGGCAATACGTGCCACATGAAAATTCATCTCCTGAGCTTATTAAAATAAGTCCCAAAGAAAACCAGGGTAAATACTGCGACAGAAAGATGCAAAGCAAAAACGTGCAATTAAATGAGAAGGCTTTGGCGTGAAATCGTTCGCTTCAAATCCTCATCCCTCAACTTACTGCCGAACAATTACACAGGTTACGCTGAGTCGTCACTTTTGCCCCCTTATTCTTTGTCTTTAATCTGACAGAAACTACCACGGTAAATGAAAAATTATAACAACACGTAAGCTGTAAAATGAGTGATAGAACCTACGTTATCGGGGGGAAAAAGTTTCGAGAATTGCATTCCAGAAAAATTACTCACTGTTATCGTAACCAATCCACTACTATTAATAATAACATCATGATATGGATGAAGGACGCTTTGTAACTATTTTGACATATTTTTATTTGGTTGTTCAGGTCATTAGAAAAATTAATGAATGTAAAATCTAAGATTTAGTCTCGTGCATATTAAAGCTTATAAGTGAGGGATGAAATCGCTTCCATGAACAGGATTTGTTATTACAACTGTGTATATTAAACTACTAAATTAATAAACTTCAACTGACCATGAGTTGCGTTTTGTATTTAATCATTATTTATTACCACGTTAATACTTTACTGATACAAAAATTAATTTATATAATAATAATAATAACAATATTTTAACAATTAACAATAATTAATATAAAAATAACTCATTGAACAATTGCATAAAAATACGGATAAGAATAATACAACTCCGCGACAAAAGTCAAAATAAAACATTTAAAGTTTTCGTCATAAATGAAAAAAAACACGGAAGAGATCTTTTAATGTATGCTTCATAATCTTCATCGTATACTTTGTTCAATTTAAAATTGCTTAGGCCAAAAACGACAATGTTATTTTATGAGAGTGGAATACTAACAAAGAGAACGGTTATTTAATAACGTAGGAAGAATAACGCACAGCGTATGTTGTTCTTCCTCTGCAACGGATATTAATAACTACCACGAAGTGAAGCCAGAGAAAATTAAATTGTAAGAAAATTGAGTTATAGTTTCGATTATGAGATATCCATAAAATGACATTTTTCTGGCTGCGTACTCCTTTTAATTTTACACCACTTCCTTACTTTACCAACGTTGAAATTTCAATTAAGACCAAAGTCAATTACGAATACAATGGTTCCATGAGAGATAATTAAAGTTTCTTCAATTTTTCCACGAGCCTAAACAGGGGGAAGGGGAGGGAGAGAGCTCGCATGGAAACTAAACTTGGACAGGGAGCTCACATGAATTTGTTTCATGTTTAACCCCGAGTGTTGTTGTGACCTCAGTAAGACTACCCATTAGACAAGAGCAAATGAAATGTTCACTCTTCGTGGGGGTCGGTCCGCCCAGCAGGTGATAGATAAGTAGCTGTTCCTAATGACTTGCACTTTTCCTCACAGGTTAACGTGGACCTTACCCGAGCGTAATTGCATTCCTCTTCGACATTCCTCCTCTCTCTCTCTCTCACCGTCCTTTTCCCAACCCGTCACGTGTTCTCAACGGCGTATGATGTTTATTTACGAGGTGCCCCACCGACAATTTTCTTCGACGATGCCATGCTGTTATGTACAACGCGAGACTCATCGAGGTGGCTCCTTTTCCGTCCGGTCGGCATTCCTCGGTCAGCCACTCCAGTTAGGAATACCGACATATATAGGTATATGGAGCGTGTAACCATGACAACTTCTGCGCACCATCCCCCACCCCGCACGCCTCCCGAAACGCATCTTCCCGACATTCAATTTACCGAGCACCTGGAAAAATGTCACGGCTGTCATCCGAGAGTGCGGTCCAGTTCCCCCGTTGACCATAAACGACGGCATGGCACCACGGCGGACGACTACGAGGGATAAAACACCCAACTCCCGGAGCCAAAGTATCACCGCCCAATCGGCCATCAACGCCCAGACCCAGTTTCGTCTAATCTCCTATCTGAGGAAGATGGTTCGGCAGCCACCGAAAATTTAAAAA